>JAOVVI020015090.1:0-11302 GCA_028571085.2 Nepenthes alata | reverse complement strand
AAATTTTTTTCTATTTGTAGAAAAAGTATAAAACTTTTTACTATTAAAAAAATTATAAATACCAAACCAAACACAATCAAAAATCGTCCACCTTAAGGGTACGTTTGGTTGGTAGAATAGAATAAGGTGATAATAGAATAGTTATTCGAGGGAATAGAAAATGATAAGAATAAAGTTGAAATTGTTATTCTTATATTTGGTTGTTAAAATAGAATAAGGTAAGAATTAATATTTCATTGTTTGGTTTATAGAATAGTATGAGTAATAATGTGAAAATAGTAATAATAATAATAATGATGATAATAGTAATAATAATAATATGTAATAATAATAATAAAATAATAATAATAATAAATATAATAATAATAATAATATGTAATAACAATAATAATAATAATAATAAATATAATAATAATATATAATAATAATACATAATAATAATAATAATTTAATAATATGTAATAATAATAATATAATAAAAAAATATACAGGAATTATTATTTCTATATGTGTGAGAATAACAATTTCCATATAAGTAGTAAGAATTATTATTCTCACATTTGTGAGAATAAAATTTTTACCTTATTACTAACAAAATAAAAAAAATTTAATTTTCATAGAAATTAAATTCTTATTTTTTTAATTTCTGTAACTAAACATGACCTAAGTAAAGTGAAAACACAATGCTCTACACATAAAGTTATCCACTATGAGGGAAGTATAAAAACAAATCTCTATAATTACAAAGTTATCAACATAGAGGAAAACACATACACATAACAAAAATCTAAAATAAAGTTCAAACTGTGACACTTATATGAACCATCATATTTAAGGCTAAATATATAAATTTTATGACTTTTATTTTATAATTATCCATATATATAAACATAATACTTCAAAGTATTCACTTATTTTGTATAGAGAAAACAAAATTTTTAAATTTTTGGTAAAATCAAATAAAATTTTAAAACTGATGGATAATGAATACCCAAAGCCCAACTAAGAGGCCCGTTTTATGAAAACGAGTCCGAGTCCCTAGAAGGTCCTAAGACCCATTTTGGCCCGAGAGGCTAGATTGAGTCAAGAAGCTTGAGGACATGGGCGCGCAGCCCAAATGGCTGACTTGTCCCAAGAGGCCAGGTTGGTAATAGAGGCTGCGAACCTAGACTCTTGCCCCAAGATACCCAGAGAGCTGACTTGATCCGAGAGATTGACTTGACTTTATGGACTCAAGGACATGGCAATGAAAACACAATGACTAATCTTGGACCAAAGACCCTGATAAAGGATGCGGACTCACTAGAGATGAAAACCTCAATGAAGGACAAAGGACTACAAAGCACGAGGACATTTGGAACTCAGAGCCCATGGACTTGATTAAGGCCAAAGCCTTTGTCAAGGACGAGGACTATGGGTGATGTCCGACAACGTGTACGCAGGCAAGAAGCTCAACATGACCAAGGATGCTAGCTCAGAGTTGACTTTTGTCATAGTACACACGACCTCTATAACACGCAACTTGCGCAGAGAATGACAGTTTTCAGTTCACACACGATGTGACGTTTCATAGTGCTCGCCTGCATGCATGCGATCCTCCTAACACAGCAGAGCAAGCCTACAAGTTTGGTGGTGAGGCATCCTCCACACGCTAGGCCACGTGGGTGCTCCACGTAGGACATCTAGGCCCTCACATAAGCATTCAAGACACATCAAACAAAGGATCCTGCTTCCACTTTTGCATTTATGCACACAAGAAGAGAAATAGTAAAGGCTTCCGCCCAGTGTAATCAAAGAACACTTAGAGAACTTCGAGTTTCATGTGTTCTCCACTCTTTGTACTCACTCGACAGCATAGTCAAAGTTTGCCTAAACCTTGATTCCCATGATTTTTCCCTCTCATTCAGAAGAAGGTTTCCACACAAAAATATTGTGTGCCAATCTCTATCAATCTTTCTTAACACTTACGCAATTTTGTTGGTGTTGGTTTGTTTTTAGGTCTGTGTCCATACAACGACCACAACCCGAGGACATAACATTTGGCACCGTTTGTGAAAATCGTTAAAAAGTTAGGTTAACATATCCTCTAAAAGTTAGAACATGATGAACACGAGAGGACAAGCTAGTGCCATGAACAGAGAAGCTGCCTCATGTGCCAATAGCCTAGCAGCCTATGTCAGGATAGAGGATCATCCTGATCCTTACGTACGTGTATTGGCAATGAAGATGGAAGATATCTCTAAGGTTGTCTAAACTCTTTGCATCAAGATGGATGAGTGACCAAGGGGGCACCGTCCAAGGCCTCCCAAATCACCATGTCCCAGAAGAAGGGCAAGGGGAAGGGGAACCCCACGAAGCAGCCCAGCCAGCATGAGGACACTTGGATGCAAGTTGCATTGAGCAATAGAGCCTCGTCGCACCAGCAAGGTCGCTTAGGTCCTCGGGTCTAGCAGGAAAGCCTAGAGAGGAAAAACCCTCAATCTTTACGAGAGTAACCCGTGCAGGATGTGCCTCATCGTAATGAGATTCCTCCTTGGGATAGAAGCCTACCGGGGCAGCAGGCTGCCCAAGACTCCTACGAATTGAGGAACTGCCTCAACGAGAGAAAGATGACGACTCCATTCCATGTGGAGGAAAAGCTGGAGATGGTCTTCTAGCGAGTTTTCGGCGGAAACAAAAAGAGGGAGTCGCGGACCTGCGTCAGTTTCGGCTCATAATGGAGGTTGTGAGTCTAAGATCAACAGCTCATATCCGGACGCATAGTCTACAAGCAGGTTGATCTTAGGCAACGGAAAGTTATCCTTCGGGTAGGCTTTGTTAACGTCGGTAAAATCAACGCACATTTGCCATTTTTTACTATTTTTCTTCACCACGACGACGTTAGATAGCCAATATGGGTACTGGACTTTCCTAATGAAGCCAACATCTAGCTACTTTCTTACTTTCTCTCGGATGGCGACCAAGTTTTTTACCGAGTGATTTCTCCACTTCTGTCTGACGGGCTGGTGGTCAGGATCGACGCCCAACTTGTAGACCATTTCTCCGGCTAGAATCTCAGGCATGTCAGTGGGAATCCTCGTAAAGATGTCAGCGTTCTGTGGCAAGAGCATAATCAACTCGTCGCGCAGTGTGCCGGTGAATGAACCGTCGATCTACACGCACCTTTTTAGATACTCTGGGTTCAGTGGGATTAGATTGGTTGCCTCACTGGACTGTGCCTGCTACAGGGCTATTTCATATCGATTGTTGCATTCCCCTGCCAACCAGGTGCTGTCGCTAGGAGTGATTTGGGACATGTAATATGTCCGCTCAGTGACCTGATCACCAACACTTTGCCCACACCGTATGGCGTCAGAAATTTTATTTTGAGGTGTGGTATCGAAGTGATGGCTCTAAACGCTGTTAGGTACGGATGGCCTTGTATAGCATTGTATACAAAGTGTAGGTCGACTACTAAGAAGGTGAGTGTACGACTTACCATTTTCAGGAACGTGCCAGAGGTGACATCCAATTGAATTGTCCCTTGGATGGGCACCGGCTCGTTGTCAAGGCCGTATAGGGGCCTTTGGCGGGTTTTAATTGACCATTTTTAAAACCAAGTTTAAAAAATGTATCAAGGTAGAGTAAGTCACATGAACTTCCATTATCAATGAACACTCGTTTCAGTTGGTAGTCGACGCTACCATCCGAAATGAGTGCGAAGACAACAAGGAGATCTGCATACGGTAAAATTACATGTGCTAAGTTATTGTCACTAAAACTAATGACATTATCTGTACTGCGCTGCTTCTTCCTTTCAGTCTGCTACTCCTTGTTATCTGCTGGATTCTTGGCTGGCTGAGTAGTGATCATATTGACTACTCTTACTGTAACCCGATTTCATGGTGGGGAAGGCTCTGGTCCTTCTCCGCTAGTAGTGCAAGAGCTCTGGCTAGAGTTCTTGACGAACCTGGTGAGGTGGCCTCTCTGGATCAGCTCTTTTATATCCCGCTGGAGAGTCGTGCAATCCTCTATGGAGTATCCGGGAGGTCGATGGAAATTGTAATACTTAGTCGTATTTCCCCCCTCCGCCTTTTCAAGTGGTTTTGGCCACTTAAGAAACTTCTCCCCACTGATCTGTATGAGGACGTTTGAACGTGTATCAGTTAAGGGTGTCAGGATGATTGGTCCATAGTCATTGTGCTCTTACGGTCTGGTCCTGTGGTGCTTCCTGCGGGAGTGATCGCCGCCATTGAATTTCCTCTTTCCCTCTCCTGGGAATGAGCAAGGCTATTCAGTCCACTCAGGACGCTTAGCTTCTTTAGCCTCCTCTGCCGCTGCGTAGGCATGGGTGATAGATTCTGCCTCCCAGAAGGTCTGTGGATTCTTGTGCGCTGAAGAAGTCCCCGTATGTCAACACGGAGATAAAATTACCCAACTTTATCTCCTCCATGACCTTGGGATCCATCTGCCTCCCCCACGAAGCGATCCAGAAACTTTCGTGGATTCTTTTCCTACTTCTGCTTGATGTGGAAGAGGTGCCAAGGCTGCTTATCTTTTCGACAACTTGAGGCCTACTGGGCTAAGAAGAGGTCAGTCAACTCGAGAAACTTTTGTTCGAATCTGAGGGGAGGTGGTAGAACCATATGCAAGCATCTCCTTTCAAGGTGAGCAAAAAGCAGTGGCACATTGTTGCGTCTTCCGATCCTTGCACACTTTGATAGGTGAGGAAATTATCAAGATGATTCACTGGATCAGCGCTCCCATCGTAAGAGTCAAGAGGAGGCATCTTAAACTTTGCCGATATCGGACGGTTCAAGATCTTCGCTGTGAAAGGAGATTTATCCAGATCGATAGCGTGCTCATCATTCTTGAACACGAAGTTCTAGATCTTCTCCAATATGGGATCAGCCCGAGCAGCGTTATCTGTCCTCTTAGAGTTGATATAAGTTATCAACTCTATTCCTTCTCTGGTGTGGACAGTAGCCGGCTGGCTACTGCCACCAGTAGATCTGATGATCCAGAAGGCTCCCTCCTGAGCTTGGGTCCTCGTCTCCTCCCGAGAGTATCAGGGTTCTTTCGTTCTGGACTTTCTTCTGGAGTCATGTTGCCTAAGTGCTCTTCAAGCCTTGGCCGGCTTGGAGCGTGTGTGGACTTAGGCATCAGGATGTTGGCCGACCTTCTAAATTTTCTGGCCAGCTTCTTCTTCCTCTGGCCTCCTCTTCTGGAGGCCGGTGCAGAGACTGCCGTGGGCGAAGGCCTCAGCTGAGAGTGCTCCTGGTGGGAGCAGAGCAACTCGAGCATCTTGTTGGTGTTCTACATGTGCTTCACCAGATGTTGAAAGAAGAGTGTGAGCATCCCGTTGACCGTCCCATTGACCATGACACTAGCAGCGTGGTCTTAATCGGGAGAGGTCACGTTCTAGCAAGCTCGCTAGCTTGCGCTCTCATGTTCACCATTCTTGTTAGCTTGGAATGTGAAATTGAGAAAGGTTTTATAGAAAAATATGGTAGGCTTTTTGTAAGCGCTTCCTACAGACGGCGCCAATGATGTATCCCTGGTTCCAAACTATAAACAGATTCAGGTCGACTTGATCATCTGGATCCAACTTCGTTCTCCACGTTTGGACCCTACACACCACTATAGCAAACAAGAGGTACGGTACCGATGGGATATTGTCCCACCAAAAATATTCCGACGCTCAAGTCAGTAAGCAACCTTTGACTTTTAAGAAGGTAAATAGAAATGAGAGCAGAAAGAAGATGAAGAGTGTTTGAGATGGAGGTTTGGTTCTAGACGTGAGAGGCATTCCTGTGGCTCGTGAGGAGCATGGTCTTTCAACCCTGTGTTCGCAAGGAATGAAGAGATAGTGGGGGTCAGTTTGAGTTCTATAAACGTGAGAGCTTAAAGAACTGTTAGAGCGCTGTGAGAGCTTTTAGAAGAGAAGAGTGCCTCTGTAGTCTGAGTAATGAGCGTGTGTGATCTCAACTGTGAGTGCTTGTAGTCTTAGAAGTAAGCATACCCTAGAGTGAAGACTCCTTGAGCTTTTATAGATGAAATGCTGGATGACCTTCCTTGTGTAGGAAGGCTTAATTCCTACAATCTATTGGGCGACCTTTCTTGGACAGGAATGCTTGATTTCTACAATCTGTTGGGACTACTTCCTTTCATGGTGGGTAACAGCTCTCAGGATTACTCGCATTCCTTCTGCATCTTGTTATTGTTAGGGTTTATAGTAGGCAAGAAGAGAGAATCTGGTGCTTTCCTCATAGAATGTGTACTGAATCTGTTGATACCCGTTACAGTGAAGATTACATTCTGAAAAGGCATAAGATTAGGGAAGAGAGTCATTGCTGGTCATGCACAGAGGTGTGGGCCCAATTGGGACTGGCCTACATGAGGCTTACTCTCTTGGGCCGGCCTACTGTAGTACTTTCGATTAATAGAAATGTTGACCTTCTCATAGGGAGCCTATTGGCCGTCCAGTTTGGCCTCTTATTCGATCAATGTTTGACGTTGACCGTCCAGGCGCGCATATGGATATTCGTGGATTTGGATCGTTCCTATTCTTGGGCCAGCCTACTATGGACATACCCTTCAATTTTGCACATATATATATATATATAAATATAAATATAATATTTTAAAATATTTACTTATTTTGTATAAATTTTTTAAAAAAATCTTCAGTCTTTGGTAAAACTAAATAAAACTTTAATTCCTGTAGTGAAAATCAGATACATGTAATTATATGCAAAGTGAAAGATAAAAGGTAACATGATATGAAATAAAATAGGAAACACAAACAGAATTGAAAGAATTTAAACTATACTAAAGATTGAGTTTAAAAATAATTAACTTAACTTCTAATTTAACATATTTGACTCTGACTTCATTCTCTTCTCTTTCCTTTTTCCTACAAAATGATTGAATTTGTGCGCACAGTTCTTATATTTTTTTCTATTTTTGGTAAGTAAAAATTGTAATAAATAACAATAATTTATAAAAAATCATATATTCTATCTTCAACTGTTTTTCCAGATATGACTCAATTAATATACGAGTGCCAAATAGACGTGCATTAAGCATTTATCAATTTGCCTTGACTGTGCACAAGTGCTACATCAAGTACTACTCAAGCGTCAATATTTTCATCCAAACTATACATGAGTATTGTATAGGTGTACATTAAGCGTCATTCAATCTGCCCAAACATGTATAAGTACTAGGTGCTCATCAGGTGCCAAACTTGATTACTTAAATTTAAATATTTTTTTATTTTTTTATTATATAATTATTTTTAAACTATCATAAAATTATATTAATATCATCATAAATCATATACAAAATATGAGGCGTTATATAGACCTTCTTATACGACTGTAGGACCTCACCAAATTAGGCCTTGTTGGGTCGATCACATGTGCTTGGTTTATCTACTTAGGTCATTTTTCCTGGTTTCTATAACAATTTCCTCTCTCATACGTGATACTTACTTTTGGTAAAAATTTATATTTGATTTGTTAATTTTCCGTTGTTATAAAATATCATGCACCCAGATCTTTACAAAATAATTTTATGATGCTTTTGCAAAGTAATTTTAATTAAATATTAATACAATAATATAGTTTAGTAGTCACCATAGTGGCCCGACTAGATTATTTTATAAATATTATATTATAGCATGAAAAATTAATATAGTTACCTCTTGTATAAATTTAGTTGTTGACAATGTAAACTTATGTGTTATAACTTTTTAATTATTATATATTATAGTCTCCCCAAAAGGTCCATAAATTTTTATGTAACTGATTAATTAAATAGGATAATTAATAAATATCTTTTAACTAAATATCTAAATGTAATATACTTATTTAAATTTTTAAATATTATTAATTAATTTTTAAATAAAGATAGATTACAATGACATTATTCATGGTTATGTTCCTCCGTACTATTGTCAACTCAAAACATTAATGTGATTTCCTTATTATAGAAGCCCCTAGATATATGTCACTTGATTAATTAGTTTTATCTATTTTGGTGAATAATGGAATTAATTTCTCAAATTAGTATGAATGAATTAAGTTTTATATTGATCTTCTAAAATTTCATTTGATGCTTCAAAATGATAAATATGCTGCTATTCTACATATAAATAATATTGTGTGAAAATTTTTGTTAATTCTATAAAAGATCAAATGGACTAAATATTATATTTATGTGATATGGTCTAACAAATAGTATTATGTCAACGATATTTCATAATAACAGTATTATGGCATTACTGAAAGCTATTATATAATATTTTCAATCTATTGGCAAGTCCCTTATGCATATATTAATGACTCAAATTATCATCTTAAAAGTTTATTGGCAGTCATGGGTTGCATAGGAACATTCTTAAATTATAATGTTTGACCGTTAAAGTCAAACTTTTTGAATGTATGTGAATGAATCGTTTCTTATGTATTTTATAATAAATTATATTTTTTTCTTAGCATGATTAGTTATATTTACTATTACATTACTATAACTAAGTGAATATGAATGAATTGACAAAGATATTTGTTCGAGATGAGATATTAAAAGGCTAAGGGCATCACATGATTAAAGGAAAAGCTAAGTAGTGAATTCAAATCACATATGGATAGTAAGTCACAGCATCTAAATAATAAATCACAGGATCTCAAATATTACACCTAAAAGTAGTTAGAATTATTAAACACGTATAACCTCAAAGTATATATAAGGAGGGACATCCCCACCAAGATTAGAGTCAACAAAATCATGACTTAAACATTCCGTTCAGAGATATTGAAATCAAATTAAATTTCTAATAAATATAGTGATAATTTAATTGTTAAAGAACCATAAAATTACAACATAATACTCTAATTCTACTATTTATCAACAAAATACATCATCCAATTTTAATTTCCAAAATCCTATTTCCTCAAATAGCCTTTCCGTTAACTTTGTCTATTTTAAATATAACCCAAACCCTATAATATGAAAAGTTAGTAAAAATTAAAGTAAGAAAGAATCAATTATTTAGTACGATGTATAATTTTCATAATTTAACAAATATTGTATCCAAAATATGTTGACATGAATATGATTTAAAATCTTATGCAATATCATATAATTTTTTTATCATAATTTTAGGCTGATAATTGAAAAAAAATTTAAACTGTGCATCATGTAATGTATGCTCAAAATATGGTAATTTTGTGGGCCAAAGATCAAGAGAGCCTCATCGACTAAGGAGCGACTAATTGAAAAGCGAATTATGTATATTTTCTCACAATCAAAAGTCATGCATTACTATTCAAGATTTGTAGATGGATCGTCATATATATAACCCTGTAGACAGACCTGAATGTTGCTTTTAACTCACGGATAGTAGGTTTGAATATCGATTATTATTATAATATATTAAGACGTGTCATAATATATTACCGCTAATTCTCTATAAGGATGTGTGTATGATCAAATAAAAAACTCCATATAAATATAAATAATCTTTCATATTTTCTTATACCTGAAAAGATATCTTTATCTTTTAAAATTTGTAGAGTTTTTTTCAATGATTATTCAAATACTTAGCATGTAGTAAATCATAATTTTTCGTAGAAATTTAATTATGCAATTTTAGAACATATAAAGTCTATATTATGAAGTTTCTAAACATGTAGAACTATTTATGGCTGGAAATTACAGAAAAATCAATATGATTGTATAATTTTAATATTTTCTTTCAATTATAAAGCAAGTAGGAATAATTTAAGTGTCAAATTAAGACATGTAGAATATATATTTAAAATGTTTACACATACAAAATTAAAAGCATATGAGAGATTTAATCATAATTTTAGAACACGTATGAATATTATTGCAGGATATCAACTTGGAAATACAATATAAATGAAATAAGGACATGTATTTTATAAAAATTTCTTAAAATGGGAGTAGAATAATATGTATACAAAGTATAAACTCTTTAGTTATAAAAATATCACACGTATAAATATTTAGAATAATAACTATTCAAGTAAGTAAAGAAAAATTAGCAATAATGGAAAGAGAACTTAAATGCACTTGTCTCATACTTAAAATCACTAAAATCTTCCTTAGATTTAATTAAAATTTCCTCCTATGGCCTCTCTCTCTTAGCTTTATTCTTTTCTTCAATTTCTTTTTTTAATCTCCAAAATTAGGCAAAAAATGATTAAAAATCGATTAAACGAGACTTATATAGAAGACTAGCATATGTCAAGCATTGAAACAGAAATGATCCGGTGTACAAATATCCCTTAAATACACATCAGGTGCATGCATTGTACCATAACTACGAATGCACATCTTTTGGGTGTATTGGGTATGAACAATCTGCCTAAAATACTGATGAGTGTCGATCTGACATTTTTTAAGTGTATCTTTATTACCCAAAATATACATGTGTGCACGTTAAGTATCAGTCAAAAGTCACTCAACCATATATGACTTGATCAAAATATTGACATTGACCCAAACCTTTACTTGACTTCATCAATCCCCTAATCTTTACTTAATTAATGATGATAAAAATTATAATTTGACTTACCCATGAAACTTTAACCGTTTATGGGATTTACTTAATTTTAAACTTTAGCCTACTCGGCTTGTGCTCTTTTTCTTAAAAAAAGTTTCTCTCCCTAGCTCTTACTCATATAGTAAGGCCAAATCAAGAAATCCACCATATGTCTTTAACTTCAATGTCATCAATTACTTTCGATTGTATCATTTAACCATTGCAAAAATTTCTTGCCCTCCTTGTCTCGTCCATCATTACATGTGAGTATAACAAGCTAATTTTATAAACCTAGTGTCATACTCTACCAATTTTCATTTTCCTTGCTGTGAATGGGCAAATTTATCTTCCCTCTGCTCTTACAAATTCTTTGGAAAGTACTTGTCTAGAAACACCTTTAGAAATACATTCTATAAAATATTTTCATTCTTTAGTCCGAGAATCCTCTTTTTCCTTATCTACCAATGGTTGGTTTCTCCATCTAACTTGTAAGAAGCAAGTTTTACCTTATTTTTCTCCGAGTAATTGATGACCTTAAAGACTTTTTCGATACCATGGGTCCTTGTCTGATTCGGATTGCCTAAAAATTTCAATACCTATTTGTTTGTGAATTGATCATAGGCGATCAATGCAACTCCCGAATTCACCATAGCTGACTCCGAACTTGATTGCCTTTTGAAAAAGTACGTTTCGGTGCTCACGTGTTTCGACCCCGTTACAAGTATAGCGGAAGCAATAAAATCAATTAAT
>JAOVVI020015089.1:0-11302 GCA_028571085.2 Nepenthes alata | reverse complement strand
AAGTTTGAGTCTGTTATGGTCAGACGAGGATACCATAAGACTTCTTCGGACCACTGTGTCTTTGTTCAGAGGTTCTCGAAAAATGACTTTGTCGTCCTCCTCCTTTATGTAGACGACATGCTCGTTGTCGGACAGAATAGTTCTCGAAAAATGACTTTGTCGTCTACATAAAGGAGGAGGACGACATGCTCGTTGTCGGACATAATAGTTCTCGGATCAAGGAGCTGAAGGAGCAACTGGGACAGTATTTCACCATGAAAGATCTCGGTCCGGCGAAGCAGATTCTAGGGATTAGAATTTTTTACGACCGAGGGGATAAGAGGCTCTGGCTATCCAAGGAAGGCTATGTTAAAAAAGTACTTCAGAGATTCAACATGGAAGGATCCAAGCCTGTCAGTACCCTATTAGCCAACCATTTTAGGTTAGCAAGCAGCAGTGTTCGACCTCGGACGGTGAGAAGAAGCGCATGAGTAAGATTTCTTACTCTTCGGCCGTTGGTAGCCTGATGTATGCGGCCGTGTGCACACGGCCGGACATTGCTCATGTGGTTGGCCTTGTGAGCAGATTTTTCTCAAACCCAGGTATGGAGTATTGGTCCACGGTTAAATAGATTTTAAGATATATCCACGGGACCTCCAAGACGGGTTTACAGTTTAATGGAGAAAAGCCTCAGCTAATTACGTACACTGACGCAGACATGGCCGGGGACGTTGATTCTCGAAAATCAACGTCCGGATACTTGGTGAAATTTGCAGGATGGGCAGTCTCCTGACAGTCCAAGTTACAGAAGGGCGTTACTCTCTTAACTACGGAAGCAGAGTTCATTGCCATGACCGAGGCCTGTAAGAAAATACTCTCGATAAAAAGGTTCGTCCAAGAATTGGGTCTAAGGCAATGAACGTACAAGGTCCTCTGTGATAGTCAAAGTGCCATTTATTTGTGTAAAAATTCCTCATTCCATTATCGGTCAAAATACATTGACGTGCGATATCATTGGGTGAGAAATATTTTTGATGATGGGCAACTATCAATTGGAAAGGTCCGCTCGAATGACAATGGGTCGGATATGTTGACCAAAGTTTTACCAAATGAAAAGTTAAAAGCTTATTGTGACATTGCCGGTTTGACTAACTTCACTCGGTTGTGAGGAAAAGTTTGTTGGAGTCACTCCCGAGTGACACTTAAGTCCGTAGACTCCACTGAAGGAATGGACGAGGACTTTGATGATTGGTCTGAAAAGCCCGTTGAAGGCGTCATGTCCGAGAGGTTGTTGAGGACATGGGCGAGAACCCTGAAAGTATAGGCGTTGACTCTATCTTTATAGGTCTGCTGCAGCCGCGTTTGCAGGTGGGCTGGTCATCCACTTTGATTGGTTGGTGCGGCGGCTGCAACGTCCTAGATGTGCGTCTGCCATGGCAGGCCTAGGGGCGTGGTCCTGTCACCCTACCTCCATTAGGGCGGCTGGCATTCCACCCGGTCCTTATGTATAAATAGAGCTTGTGCCATTGCTTGTATTAGAGCTGTGACATTGTAGAGCGCAGAGCATTTAGAGTGCTTGTGCCGTGTTTTTGAAGAGCAGCCCGGAGTGAGCCTTGAGTGAGAGCTGTGTGCAAGCATTGTTGTAAAGATAGAGTGAGAAACACTTTTAGAAAGAGATTGTACACTAGAGATTGTTTCTTTTCATTTGAGCTTGTGTAGCTAACAACCTGTAAACAATCCTTTTATAGTGTATTCTTTCGTAATTTTTTCTTTGTTTAAAGAAGGGTTTTCCACGTTAAAGTTCGTGTGTTTTCTCTTCGTTCTCTATCTCTACTTTTCGTATCCGTCCGAGAGCTATGCTCTGTGTTGTTATCCGAGAGCTTTGTCCGCTCGGTCACTACATCTTCCACATTTACGCCAACAGTATTGTGCATTTTACGATATTTCTTAGAAGAAAAATGCCTGCCTAGCATGTGTGGATGGCATCCTCACTATGGTTGGACGGTCCAAAATAATTGTGGATACATACCATGTGAATTTTGTTGGAATAAACTCATAATTATTGTAACTATATCTAAGATAAAAGTATACTCCTCTAGTGAGAATCAAGTAAAAAGCCAACAATTAACTATACACACAAAATACATAAATAAAATTTACTTAAAAAATTTTCTTTAAATTTAGGATGAAAATTAAGGGAGCTTGACGTCTAACAATCTCCACTCTTATTAGTTAGATACACCAAACTATCACAATTTATAAAACACCACTTAAATAATAATAAAGTCTCACATATTATTATATAAGCATAAATCTCATTATCGTCACATAAGAGAAAACAAAAGGAATCATTAAAGACACCTCACTTGGCTCGGCTTTCCTCCTCTCGTGATTGAAGGAACCTGTATCAAAACGAGTTACTGCATGATGAAACTCCTTTTCTCAGCCGACTGGACAACTGCTTGTGCTTCATTTAATTGATCTGGCAAAAATAAATTCTATTATATAAGAAAAAAAGTGGACAAAAGTGCGAGTAATGAAGTTTTGTTCAATTTATAGCTGTCGCCTTTGCTATTTAAGGTATGATTTTTTGAATTTTATTAATGATATGTTTAGTTCTATTCCCCTCTTTATTCTCGATGGAATAATAATTTTATCGTTTAATTATTTTTTATCTAAAAATAATAATTTTTAAAAAAATAATTATTTTCTGATATAAATTATTTTATATCACGAGGGGGTAAGTTTTTATTCAAATTCTTTTAAATCAGAATATAAATTCTTGATGTGCACAGGTAGTAAACTTCCGTATAAAAAATACTCATCGGCATTTGTGGGTTTTTTCTGTGGAATTTTATTTTGTCATGTCAACATAAAAATACGTTACGGATGAAGGAGTTACATGGGAAGTGGACTTAATAGCATAGGCATGGTAGCATTCAAAGAATGACAGCTGATTGATGTCTGCGCTTGTGACTCTCCACCCTAATTAATTGTGCGGTCTCTTTTGTGTGACCCCGTTCCTCATTTCCTGTTGTCTTCTTCTTCACGATATTTGTTCTTCTTTCTGCGTTGTCGTTTTCCCATTTATTGGCCCATGACATTCGACAGCCATTCTTACTCAGAACCAGCCAGCTAAGCATCTAGAAATTACGTATCATAAATTTAATGATTAGTATAACAGTCTTAATATCATAAATTTTTACAATTGTATGGGGTTAATTTTTTATTTTTATATATATATAAATAAATATATATAATAAAATTTAAATCTTAATATTAATTAGTTAAATTAATATAATTAAAATTAAAATTTTAAAATTTAATTGAATGATTCAACATATGAAAAAGGTAAAATTGGTGCCCGAATACCAAAAATCGTGGGATTAACGCCTGGCATTCACTCAAGAATCCATCGAGCGCTGCAATCTAATAATTGAGCGGGCAACACACACTTGAGTAGGGCCGCGTGCTCGAGCGTCCTACAGTATATAAGTGACCACCCAACTGATATCTATCATTTTCATTAGGAAATTTGAGAGATCAGAGGAAGACTGATGAGGAGGAGAGTGAGAGAAAGAGAAATAAGGCCAATGAAATATAAATTAAGTGAATTAAAATTTAAATTTTAGTAATTTAAAATTAATATAAATATATTTTAAGTTTTTTTTCCTTTTTTTGCTGTTATTTATTAAATTTTTTGAGTAATTCTTGTTTCATTACTCTTCATATTTTGATTTTTGAAATTGTAGCGATATTGTTTAATATAATGTGTAATTCTCTATATTTTGTTACAAATTATATAAAATTTATGCCTATATATATATATATTATTTTCTATAATTAAAGTTCTATATATATTCTGAAAATCTAATATTATGTTCATGCATGCTTGATTTTGTAAAGAACATATTGGCATGTTTAACAATTGTGAATTATAAGTTTTGAATTATACACTATATGTTTAAAAATTCAAAAAAAATGTTATCTATGTTATTGATTTCCTACACCTCCTTGCTAAACTCATGACTTTAAAGACTATTGTATATTTTAATTTCTTACATAAGGCTTTACATGTTTTAAACTATCAAATATAAATCTTATGTGAGTTAAAAAATATATACAAAATGCTTTACATGGTCTGCAATTAATAAAATTTCTATATAATTGCTGAATTATACATTTTTTTTTGCTAAAATCTTTTGCACTTAGCTATCAAATTAGTATTTTATACTTTTAAATTTAATATGATTATCTTTCTATAGAATTTTAAGTATAAATTGAATGAAAACTCTATAGTTATATCAAAGAATATGATTGTTTTTTTAGAGATAAGAAAAATTAAGAAATATAAAAAAAATGTAGAGTTTTCTAAACAATTACGTTGGACAATAATTAAATTTCAGTAGGCAATATGTTATGATATATTTTAGTATATTATAGTGGTCTATTGAGATTTGAACCAATCATTTATGAGTAAAAAATGACGTTTAATCTCGTCTATAGGATTATATATATGGACTGTCCATTTATGAATATTAAATAGTAGCACACGAACTTTAATTGTGTGAAAATAAATATAATTTAGGTTTTAATTATCCGTTTATTTAGTCGATAAGATCTTTTAGTCCTTAACTCCTAAAAAAAATAATTTTTAAGTATGTCTTGATTATAAGAAGTGAACAATAATATAATAAGAATTTTAAAAATGTATAAACTAAATTTTCTATACAAGTCTTATGAAAACTTTATGTCATTATATTTTATCATTATCTATAATCTTTTTGATATATTGTAAAGGCAAATTATGTGTTGGGGTCATTCTCTTATGATATTTGTGTCCGCAGACTTGTGGAGATAAATGGACGCGGACGTTTGGAGAAATCCTGGAAAGTTCGTCCTCGGGGTTGCTGGAAGAATTGGACGAGGACTATCAGTGTCATCTTGTCCGAGAGGCAAAATTGGACGATGACTACTTCAAAGGCATCATGTCCGAGATGAGACATGGACAAGGACGCTGGAGCTTAGGCGTTGACTTTTTCACTCACGTAGGCCTGCTGCAGCGGCGTGTTACAGGTGGACAGTTGATCTACTCTGATTGGTGATTCAGACGGCTTCAACTTCCAATGTGACAGGCCTGCCATCCTGGCACGCCGGGCGTGCGCCTGCCATGGCAGGCCTAGGGGGTGTAGTCCTGCCATCCTACTGTCAGTAGAGTGGCTGGGCGGTCAGCCACGTGGTAACCTCTTGTGTTGTAAATAGGTGGCTGTTGCGTGAGAGGAAAAATGAGAGAGAGCAGGAGAGAAAGAGAGTGCAAGTTAGATTGGGTAAACAATCTTGAGAGAGTAAAATGGCTATTGTGAAGGAAAAGATGAATGCACTATCGGTGAGAGAATAAAAGTAAAAAAAATTAGAGTGAAAAGAAGAAAAGTGTTCTTCTTGGTTTACTCTGAAGAGTTTTTCTATTTGACTTCTTAGGTGTGTAGTGGATACTCCATCCTGGAGGTTTGTAACCATTTTCACATAGTGGATTTGCTGTTGCCTCTGCTCCCGTGGTTTTTCCTTTCGGTTTGAGAATAGTTTCCACGTTAAATCTGGTGTATTCTCTCGGTTTCTATTTTTTCTTGTTGGTTGTCCGTCCGAGCGCTGTCCCTCTATCCGAGTGTCTTTTTTTCTCGGCCATTGCGCTCAGGAGTATTCTGTCCGAGCGCATATTTTGTCCCAACATTATGTTTGGTCATTGTTATATTATATATGTTGTTAAACTTTTAACTTACTTTTTATTATATTTTACTAACTCGTTCAAATGAGGTATACGGATACTTACCTAATGAATGATTGAACGGTTATGAAGATTTTATGTTAGAATTTTATGAATTTTAATGTTGTTTAATGGTTTTGGACAATAGTTAACATGTTTAATGTTATATTGTTGCTTTTGGATAATAATTAGTATTATATTTTATTTTTCATACTATATTAGATTAATTATAAAGATGTATTATGATATCAAATAATAGTTGTAGAGTTATAGATGTCGATTTTTGGTGTTATAATTATGATTTGTCGACATGTATGTTTGCTATCTAGTAGCAGCAGTTATGAATTTTATTTCTCAAATTGTATGCTCTGATTTTTTTGATAATATATATAACTCATTATGTAAGGTCCGACGTTACGATTGGATCAATATTGGTGCCACATAAGTCATGGTATGATTTAGATTTTGTACATAGTTTTTATTATTTTATTTGGTCAACTGAGGTATTGATATACAGTTCACGTCTATATTTTATTGAATGGTTAATTAAATTATTAATCAGATAGTTAATACTTGGTTAAGTTTTGATTATATGATCAAAATTTGAGACGTGATATATATAATTTTTTTTAGATATTTTAATTTTTATTATTAAATTTTTATTTAAAAATGAAGATTTAAACTACACCTAATATATTTTTTTAATAAATGTACGACCCCCAAAACTTAATTAGTACGCAACCATTGAGGTTAATCACCTAACTTGGCCTCATATTCTTTGCAATGTCCCACTAAAATAATTTTTTGGGTTACTATTTAATTACATTTAAAATAGTTTTAGGTGAGATGAAATTAATTAATTCATATATTTTTAAATATAACTTAACAATGACTAAATTTTACATTCTAACACATTTCTTGACAAAAAAAAGGGACCAGAACTTGAGTTTGCCTTCATGAAAATAACCAAATATAACAAGCACTCTCTGCTCCTCGTTTTCAAATTGTAAACGTTGAAAAAAAATTTTAATAATAATTTAGATAATTAAATTATAAAATAAATTCAACATATTTTAATTTTATTATGATAAAATTTTAATAATTAAAAATATGAAAAAGAATAGAAATAATATCATCCTAAGGGGCCTATAGTTAATGGGAATAGTCAGGCTGCGCTGTGAGAAACATCGTAGTGTATACGTCCTACATTTAACAGTCGTTAGATTAAAATTTAATTACTGCTATTTTATTATATATTTTTATTTTTTAAAATAATATTTTTTGTTTTAATAAAATAAAAAATAGTAACCATCGAATGATGATCTCACAGCAATTGTCAAGCATAGTATGCATTAACAGCCCTCCTCCCGTCGCAGCTCCCCCTAAACCAGGCTCAGGCATTTTCTTTGCCTTAAACTTTTCTCTGTAGGCTTGAATCATAGAGGAAAGCACCCTAGAGAAGGACAAGAGCTTAGCAACGGGGGTTATAATGAGGTGGGGACGACGGGCCCCAAAGTGGGACCCTCCCATTTTCGCTTGAGTGGAGAAGCCCTCGTCATTCTTTAAGTGGAAGCTGCAGTACCAAGCAAAGCAAACTCCCTTTTCTCGGATTTTTTTTATCGTCCATTTAAATGTTAAGATTTAAAAAAAAATTTATAAATGGTTAAAATTATATTAAAAACTATAAAATATCAAGATTTAAATAAAAATTTAATATATTATTTTAATTTATATTTTATTTATAAATATAGAGCTAAATTATTGATAAAAATAATAAAAATTCACATTTAAAATGCCATAAAAAAACACTCCTTTTCTTCTCCTCGAAATATCCCTATCCCACTCTACCCACCAACGTCCCCACAAGGAGCTAAATAAGAATTGAAAATAACTTTTAATATTTTTTAGGATATTCTTAAATAAAGTAATATATATTTATATTTATTTTTATTTTTATATGAATATGTCAGTATAAATGGATAATAAATTTATATATTAAAAAAAATTATTAAAAAAATCCATTGATGATCAAAATCTCTCCCAGCGACATAACATTTGGATTAATGTTTTCTCCAACTCCACCTACTACACCAACCCTCAACTTGCACAAAGCTTCTGCCACTGTAAGCCGATCTCTTCCTTTGCCTGCCTCACCAGCAAACTGAGTTTTTTTCTTCCTTCTGTTTCTCTACTTTTTCCCCTGGTTCGCATGCTGATCTTCTCATTTCCTCACGAATTAACAGACTGGAAGATATGCGAAATCTCCGACTCCTAAACCGTGTAGTAATCCTGTGAAGCATAGATTTCAATGCCTTGGATATATAAACACTCCAGCATCTGAAGCTGCTCTGCTCTGTTTTCCTCATTTTGTTTTAAAAGAGAAAATTTAACGTTCTTTTGATACTATTTTCTTGCATTCCGCCGCTTTCTATCTTCAACAATGGGCTAAGTTTGTCGAAGTTAGCTTTCAATGTACTAAAAAGAACAAAAAGAACATAGCTTTTGCAGCAGCTTTTCTGTCTTTCTTCTCTTTGCAGAGTCGCTTTGGCAGTTGAGTTTTCCGAGGGATTTTCTTAGGATGGAATCCTTCAAACAATCGGCCAGATTTTTCTACAACAGTAGTCCAGACGTCACAACTGATTCCGAAGGTTATGCTGAGTTTTCTGGGCTCCTAGAAATCTTTGTCCATCATGCTAGGAATATTCACGACATTTGCATCTACGACAACCAAGATGTATACGCTAAATTCTCCCTCACCTACAATCCTGATGAAACGATCTCGACGAAAATCGTCATCGGTGGTGGGAAAAATCCCGATTTCAATGAAAAATTGGTAATGAAAGTTACCCAATTGGATTCTGTCCTCAAGTGTGAAATTTGGATGCTAAGTAGAGTTAGAAACTTGATAGAAGATCAGCTATTGTGCTTTACTTTAGTCCCGATTTCCATGGTTGCTGGTAAAGGTGAACTGACCCATGATTTTAGCCTTTCTTCCACTGATCTATTCCATTCCCCTGCTGGAACTGTTCTACTAAGCCTCTCCCTCAACACAACTGCTCCCCTAAGTTCCTCCCTCCAGCCATATTCCAATTCCTCAAGAAATTCATCAATCGCTTCAGAGGTTGTGTTGTTCGATAGAAAACAATCGGAGATCATCTCAGACATGGATGAATACGCGAGGATTGAATTCCCTGATATCAATGTCGTTCAAGAGAATCAGAAGATGGTATCGGAGTATTTCAGCTTAGCAATGGATGGGAGTATTCAAGCTTCTTCTGGGATTTTGAGTTCCACGGCCACGAGCATGAGTGATGATCGAAACACTGCTGATTCAACAGAGAATAAATCAGCAGAGGCCAACCACAAGAATTCTAGCACTTTGCCCAATACCCCAACTTCAAAGAAGGGAGCTGAAGCTATCAAAGATGGAAGGGATCTGTATTATTTGACCGAGAAAGATGAGAAAAAACAGGATAAGAGCGGGCGTTCTTCCCGGTTCCCCGGGGTTTTTTCGGCCCCATTAGATATGAATCTCGAGGCAGAGCAGTCAGCAATGCAGCAGCAGATTGTGGACATGTACATGAAAAGCATGCAGCAGTTTACAGAGTCTTTGGCGAAGATGAAGCTGCCAATGGATCTTGATAAAACAGAAGCTGAAGAACATGTTAAGTGTTTTCATAAACAGAGCAACAACAAATCCGAAACTGATAAGAAGAAGGATGGATCAAGGGTTTTCTATGGCAGCGGAGCCTTCTTCTGACTGTCGGTAAGTTTAGGTAATTATTATTCACAAGCAACCTGTCCATTATTTGAAGATAGACCATGTATTTTTAATGCTGCTGGCTTGATGATGCGGCCCCATACCAAAGTCTATCCTCTCGATGGCCATGGATATTGATAGTTTGAAGCTGGATCCGAGCCGAAGTTTGGTGTTTTCTCCGACAAAAACTCAGATCTTATCTCCAATGGTTTTATGATTGATGGGTAATGCTGTATGGTCGTTGATTGCAATTGATGCTGTAGCTTGCTGTCTTGCGGTTAGGATTTGAGAGTTTAGACCAGCCAACAAATTCTCGTTATCTCCGTGTGATCATGTGTGATTTTTTATCGGTTACATTAAATTCGACCGTTGGTCATGCCGTGATTAATGAGTTTAATGTTGCTTGAAATTGTGAATTGTTTGTGTCAATTATATAATTTTTGTATTGTTTTCTTAAATAAAAAAATAAGATGGTATAAATGATATTTATAAATGATTAAAAATAAAACGTCTCCAAATAACATTACAAAACAACATTCAATCCAATTCGGACACTTCAAAAGTTGGTCAAGGAAATAGTCTACGAGTTCAATGTGATTGAATTAAAGGAGGAAAGAAAAAATTAGGTCTAGTTAAATATGAAGTGATATATACAAAATAATTTAAAAATATTTATACTCTTAAAAAATATTATATAAAATCAAGTAAAATAATAAAAATAATTTCATATCAGCGGGCATCCCAGTAAGAAATAAGAGTTTATTATTATTATTTTATATCAACAAACAATTGAGCGGAACATTTTTATTGCTTACTCAATTACATTTATTGTCTGGCATGATTTTAGTTCATATAGTCTAGCAAAGGGTGTACATATAAGATGGACGCATACCTTATCAAAATTAGATTTTGATCGGACATTGGTCAAATTTATGTAAAAATATGTAACTGTTAAATTAGATCGGATCGAATATGACTCGATTATTTAGGTCAAAGATAATGATCATATGCCCATTTGTAATCAAAACTAAACAACATGTATTTTTATTTTATTTTAAAGAGAATCGGTTTCATTTTTTGATATTGTCTGTCCACGATATCAATATATTTTAACTGTATAAAATCTTAAATTAGTTGAATCTGATTGAATAAATAGTTTAATTCTAATCTTATCTCGCTGAAAAGATAAAAATTATTGTTCAGGTTTTCTCAGTATATCTGATTATGAATTTATCCTTATAATAATTTTGATTTTAGCTTTTTCTCAATATTTTTGGCAGTTAAATAAATTCAACCAAAATTAGATTAATAGGAATTAAATTGGGTTTAGATAAAAAATTATGACAATTAAGCTGAGTTAATTTGTCTATGATTCAAATTGAGCTGACTGAATTGGTTGGTAGACTTTTTTAATTTTTTATAAATTTTAAAAAATATTATTTAGATAAAAATATTACCCAAATATATTTTAAATAAATAATTTTTATTAAAAAATTATCAATTATATAAAAATATAATTTATTTTGATCATTTAAAAAATTAAATTTATCTAATGAATCATATTTATACAAAAATATATAATTTGAGGCGATTCAAATTGGGCTAATTTGTTTGCCAGTGACTGTACCTCCATCAACGGTAAGTGGGCCTAATTTTTTATCATATACATTTATAATCATCATGTAATTTAATTATACCTTATAAAAATATTTGGGCCTGACCACTTGAACTAATTAGGCGATTAAATTTTAATACGGCCCGTTACCAAATTATTAAAATTCACTTACCAAAGTTATTATTAT
>JAOVVI020015088.1:0-11302 GCA_028571085.2 Nepenthes alata | reverse complement strand
AAAAACAAGAGCACAGCAACAGCCCTAAAAAAGCTAATGGTTGAATTTTTTTTAAGGATTTTGTTGTTATTATTGCATCAACAGAATCTTTATTATCTATAAAATAAGATAATAATCGATTCTTTAATTATTTAAGTATTCTTTATTCCATCAAAATCAAAGCCCATTAAAAAAAAAACTTCAACAGCATACAACAAAATTATATGCAATTATAAGATTAAATAATTTTAATAAATTACTAAATATATATTATATCATATTTGACAATTCTAACGTACCAGGCCTATGCAAATTCAACTGCTCCGTAGTTTGATGGTGAATTTTACCAGCTATCCTTCATTTTCTCAAAAGAAGAAATTACAGATGATGTTTTACTTACTGAAGCCTTCGTTCAGATATCATCACCAAGCAGTTCACTGAAGAAAGGATCGCAGATGGCTTCCTTTGCAGAATTACAGTCGTTCAGACGCCTCTTGAAAGAACGCAGCTCTCGCTCATCTTTTCTCGATCGTTTCTGCTTTTCGCAGATCGATAAACAAATCCAAATTCATCAGTACACTTTGTATCAGGGGGCCAATACAGTATAAAAGGAGTACGACCAGTTAACACAACAGAAATTTTCCTATATATAAGTAGATATGGATTATACATAAGCATATTATTGATAAAACTCAATATTTTTTTATTGACAGATTGATGTGATTCAATTATCTGTGTAAAATTAGGAGATGTTTCACTATATTTTAACCAAAATTAATAACGCAATTATTTCTTATGGGTACAGCAGTCCACGGGCTGGCTCGAACCAATGTGTGGAAGGAGGAAAATCTAAGTGATAGCAGCCCATAAAAAGACCCTCTAAGCCTAAAATCTAAAAGATATGGTAGTTAACCCAAGAGGTGTAACCCGACCCGTCTGACAATAAATGGGTATTAATAGATAATAAAAAAACTACTACAGGCGATTACCACACCATATCAACGATCGAAAACTATAACAACCCAGTCAATAAATGTAAGCGACGGTTACGCAATTAACGCCTGTAGAGACGTAACATCCCAAACCAATACCCCACACTATAAATACTCCCTCTCCCCCACGGGAGAAGAAGAGATTCAAATGAATATCCAGACAAATGCACAAACAAGCAAACAAATCTAAACACTTTCAAATCCACTCTTCTATACGAGTGCACTCTTCCAAAGTCACCCTATCTCTTTTGAGTGCAACTCCTCGAAAGCCGCCCATCCTTCCGTGTGCATTCTACGGTGCACAATCCTCCATCAAACACTCAATCCCTATACACTTACATACACACATTTACTACCTCCTATCTTTCTCTCCCGTATAGAAAGATTTCAAACATGAGTGTCAGAGGATATACCGAGGAGCGAGCCCCGTATTCTTCTTATCTCTTATTTGTTAATTATGGTGTACGGAATCCACATTCAAAAAAATAAAGATCGGGCCGATTTCTGATCGATCACCCAAGTAAGGCAGTTCCCTAATTTGTTCAACCATTCGGATCTAAATACACATTAATTTTAAATTTATCTTGTTAAAAAATAATAAAATTATAAAAATGTTACTTTTTATAAACTTACCTTATATAATGACCCCACTAAAAAAAATCCTGGATCAATCCAATAACATTTTACGTTGGAGTTCTCACCTTGATTGCTTCTGTATGATTAAATTACACCATGTCTTTATTCATCCGGGTAAACTAACTATGAAGTTCAAATCTCAGGCCCTAGCAAGTGCAGGTGTCAAACTATCCAAAACTCGGTCACATAAAGTCGAGAATAAGTATCTACTAGGATCTAATATCAAACCCCTTTGTTTGAATTCTTAAGGAGGTTAAGATAATAACACACATTTACAAGAAAGTATGCGATAAAACGAACACATGAATTTTATATAGATCCCCAGTAGAGATTTGCTCTTGAGTTTGTATAACAAAGTTAAGAACAAATCTCTATCAGAATCAATACCACATCCTTTTGCTCAAATTTATGAGGAGGATAAATGATAATATATATTCACAAAAAAGAGATTATGCAAAAAAACGAGCACATGAATTTTACAAAGCCCCTGATTTGTGTGACAAAGTTTTGGATGATCTGATCAAACAGCAAGATCCAGGCAACAATTTTCAGTAAATATGCAGTGGTGCATAAGGAAAGAAAAAAACAAAAAGCCATAGTTTGCAGCGCCCCTCCTCCCCCACATAAGAAATGAAAGCTTACATATGATTTCTTGTCAAGGAGCACATCCACCAAGTACTGCAGCCACAGCACGTTTGTTTTGGGGAAACTGTCAAATGAAGATCAATGCAGGTTCAGCGTTTATTCTGCCGTGGCATTAACTGATACCTTTTATTTACAGATCAACAGAATTGACAACTTATTATAGAAATCAACAAAGTTAAATTAGACATAAACGACATATACAAATCCATATTTAAATATTTTTTCTTGAATTACCTGAAATCAATCTCTCCTTTCACACTGATTTCTCAATCTTAATGAGAGTTTACAACATTTGTGTCTGGGGAGTTATGTTCAGTTGTCGAGAAGGCTTCTTAAATTCATATTTAGTAGGGAATTAATAATAATGCCTCCAATTCAAATCAGAAAACCGTCCCCATAATCTAGAAAAAATAGTTACCTTAAGTAATCGATCGGTAATTTTGTCATTGACAACAGAGATAGAAAACCAATTCTTTAATTATAAAAAATGTCATTCTT
This sequence comes from Nepenthes alata, assembly GCA_028571085.2. Classification (NCBI taxonomy): domain Eukaryota; kingdom Viridiplantae; phylum Streptophyta; class Magnoliopsida; order Caryophyllales; family Nepenthaceae; genus Nepenthes; species Nepenthes alata. The sequence continues at coordinate 8,552 of JAOVVI020015088.1, read as the reverse complement.
TCAATCATAGAAAAGATACATCAATGAAAAAATTTTCCAATCAAATCTAATAAAAACATATTAAATTGTAATATTTAATTATTTTAATAAATTATTAAATATTTGTCATGTAAAGTGAGAGAATTCAAAGATGATCTTCAAGCTATAGATTGTGAAAGGACCTTGAAATTTGCCCCATATATATACCTGGCAGCTTTTGTGACTTCTGACATTACCAAACTCATAATAGGAATATATTTTTGTTGAGAAATCATGCAGCATAGGCTTGACCTTCCTTATCGAAATTAATCATAATAGGAATATATTTTATTGGCATAACCTGTTAGTAGAAAAACAAATTGTTTGAATCATACATGCAGGACGTTCGAACATTATTGAATAGAGATTCATGCCAGAACCACGCTTACACCAAACGTGAGCGTTTTTTGTCCAATGTTCCCACACATTAGGTGTGCTTTCTCCGCATATGAGCGCAATTTATCCAAAATTTTCATACCTAACGTGTGCCTATTTCACGCATAAATGTAATTCAACTAGTACAGTACATCCATCCCAGATGTGCCCTTGAATGGCAGGCTTACACTTCTCGCTGAAAGCATCGTGCCTGATGCTTGAGATTTTAATCCCAAATGCATTTTTCTTGATGTATTTTCAGTCCGCTATATCAATAATCCTCTTCTCTAACCCCAGACGCCACGAATGAAGTTGTCAGCTTTGAGATTTTACTGTTTAAGAAGAAGAGATCCTTTGAATGGCAAAATCTTACCATTGTTCCTAAGATTTAATTGCCATGGTTTTCTCATCCGAAAATTTTCTACGATTGTTTGAATACTTGCTTCAGCCGGCAAGCCTTCGTTGTTCCATTGATCGCGTAGAACACTAGATTTTAATAATATTTGGAGACTCACCGGCGAGTAAAGCAAGATCAATGTGAAGATTGAAAGCTATTTGGCTTTTACTGCTACGAGCAAATCTGATGAGTCCCTTGATAGGGATCACAAGTTGGAATGTCAATTCACTTTTATATTGCTTTACTTTCACTGATTAAAGAAACCCAAGGAATTTTACAGGAAAACTAATAGGTTTTCACAATTTTCTTTCGATGCCAAAAATGTGCATTATTTTACTTTTTCCTTTGTGTAAATTTTATAATTGGTGATAATCATCTCATTGGAATTTTTTTTATTGCGTACAATCTAAAATAAGACTGACCTTACTCGCTAATTTATCAAGCCCGCAAACAAAAGACAAAAAGAGATGAATCAACCAAATTGTTAGACCCACATAAAAAAAAAGTCGAACCAAACGACTACACTGCCAAATATCCAAATAGCTAGATTATTAGGAATATAAGGAAGCAAAGTACCGAGAGATGAAAAGTTATGCTAGGTGGATAGTTGATGCACCAAACGAATACATGTCAAACACAATACTTCTCTAATGGTTAGACCATTTAATTCTCAACTAACATAACTTCTCAATTAATATATAATCATACCTCTTCAGGAAGGGTATGCTAAATAATAATAAGACTATAAATATGCCTATCTCCCCTAAATAGAGGGGGAGGAGAAAAAAGATTACCAAGATAGCAATCACGAAACTTTATACCTCTAAACACTAGCCAATCTCTACAATCACGAAGATCAATCCACCAATTCTCAAATCTCACTCACAAATCCTTAATTTCTCCATATTTTTTTCATTTTCTACGAAAGAATTCTAACTTAAATATCGAAAGATATCCCTAAAAATGAGTCTCGCATTCTTTGACCTCTTATTAAACATTATGCTGTGTAGGATTTGAATCTAAGTGTTCAAAAATCCAACACAACTCTGATCAAATAGTAATTCAAATTCGAGGTACATATCACTTTTGATCTTAACAATATACTTTATATGTATTGTATATTTGTACTTTTTATTCTTTTGTTATATTGAAGGGTCTAAAAGGTGAGTCATTATGGCGGTAATATTCTTTCAAATTAGAAAAAAAATTGGCATGATATACAATCGAAGGATTAGCAATGATGGCAAATAGATCATTAAAGATAATCACATTTAACAAATATGTTTCTTCGTTATTGTTTAGCGGAAAGTTCAATCAATCATCAATAATCCCCAAATGTTGACACAATGAAAGAATTGTTTGGATTCACACATCATAGTAAGGTTCAAATTTTCCGACATCGTCAATGACATTTTTTCCGATTGAACAAGAGAAGACAAACACATACAATCAAGTATACAAAGTGCACAATTAATTTTTCATGAAAATACTTCTCAATTAAATAAAAATCATGAGAATAAAAATTGACCATACGTTTGAAATTATCTAATGAAACCCTATAAAAAATAACCCCTCCAAGTCAATGCACTCACAATCACAACACGTACAAAAAACCGATTAATACTAACCTTTATAGGAAAGGGTCTACCAAACTTCATCAGAGAAAGTCAAGAAAAAATCTCTATAACAATCAATTACCAAACCTATTGTATTAATTATTATGGAAACACAATGAAAACATTCACAAATAAATATACAGAAAAACAAACATATGAACATTTCCGTGAAAAATCTTTCCCAAATGAAGGGTAAAAACCATTTTTATTATAATGAAAATTTGGTTATAGTGAATTTCCATAATACCATCAAATTTAACAGAAAATTTTGGCAAATCTAGTAAAGAATAATATGAAAATAAATGACATAAAATTATCGACATAAAGTCTTCAAAGGAATAACTAAAATTACATACTTTAGATGATAAATATAAGAATGTGACTAAACATTTAAAAATTGGCAAAAAATTCCCTTCTCTCCTCTCATCTCTCAATTCAATGCTCAAGTGCTTTGAAAATAACATGAATTAACTATACCAGAGTAGAGCAAAATTTGAATTAAAACAAGCTTGGCATTCAAACGGCAACGATTTGGGTTCAAATGCAAATGAAAAAACTTTATTAAATTTTTAATATAAATTGCCCTTCATGTGCATATCAGGCATGCCCATTTTATTTTTCACACATAAATCATTTAAAAGTTCATCTAGCACAAATATTTTCATTTTCACACATTATCCATCTTGCGTGCATAAAGTGTGATTCAGTTCCATCAAAGAAATATATGGACAAAAAGTCATAGGACTTACAGGGGATTGACCCAACCATACAAACTTTTCCTCACAAGTTTTTAGGGGCCAGCACCATCTTGACAATATATTGACATACTTCGAACTTTTTTTTTGTACTACTATAATCATCATATCTAACTCATTCTCATCAGTACTGACTTTGTTGGGCATCAACAACTCTATATCAAGAGTATTCCTCACCCAATGATATCATAAATTTATATGCTTCGATCCGTAATGAAATGAACAATTCTTACAAAGATGAACATCAAAGAGCAACAACTACTGATTTTATTTGAAGCCAAGTTCTTAAATGAGCTTCTTCATCCATAGCATCTTCTATGGATGAAAATATGTATATCACTATTAGTTACGATCATATCAGTATATAAAATATTAAATAATACGTATTTAATATAACAGATGAAAAAAAAATCTAAAAATTTTAAGTTAGCAGAATTGTATTGACTTGTATATCAATCAAATATCGGTCTTATTGACCAATATGTTAAATATTAACTGATATATTAGTTGTATCAATTGATAAAAAAATATACGATATCAAAAAATATCAGGATCGAGAAGCCAATATTGATATATATCGATCTATATCTTATCAGTCAATATTTGTAGCAATGACATCTTTTTAATAGCTCCCGTCGCTACAATAAATTCAGCTTTCGCGGTAGAGAATACAACACCTTTTTAAAGCTTTGAATGTCGGGATATAACTCTTCCTGAAATTTTGATCAAATATTCTAAAGTTGACTCACAAGAATCAACATCACTTACCCTATCAGTGTCAACAAATCTGACCAAAATAGGCTTGTCATTACCAAAGCACGAGTATACTCTTTAAGTAGCCCAAAGACACTTAAGAATCCACATTATGGTAAACCAATGATACCATCCAACATTTGAAAGGAATTGACAGACAATTCTAACTGAGTAATATTTGTTCTCATATAGATTATTGTATACATTAAACTACCCATCATCAAAGCACAAGGGATTTGTTTCATGTTAGCTTTTTTTTCCTCCCTAGGACTTTGATGGGTATTTAATTTGAAGTGATTGGTGAGAGGATTACTAACCAATTTCAATTTTTTATGTTGAATCTTTGAAGCACCTTCTTTTTCAATGTAGCTTTTTTGAGACCCACACTTTTTTCTCTTCCTATTACAAGAAATTATTATGCCAAAAATTTGCTTTGTTAATCCCAAGTCCTTCATAGCAAAATACTTGCTTAATTGCTTCTTCAACTCACCAATATAAGATGCATTTTGCCCTACAATAATCATATCACTGAGACCATTGTGTAAACACGTAATAGTCCAAAGTAGTCTTTCAGTAGCCTTACTTCACCATGATAGACTCAAAATTCTTGTATCAGTGTCTAGAGGCCTACTTTAGCCCATAAAAGCACTTTTTTAAGTAGCACATCATGTGCTCCTTTCCCTTAACCACAACTCCCTCCAATTGTTTCATGTAAATTCTCTCCTCGAGATCATTGTAAAGGAAAATTGTCTGCACATCTAATTGATCCACTTTAAATCAAAATATGCAATTAATCTGAGAATAACTTGAATAGAAGATATCTTCAAAACATGAGAAAAAATCTTCTTAAAATCAATGACCTTCTTTTAATTAAATCCCTTCACAACCAATATCATCTTATACCTTGATTGTGGATTATTTCTCATAAATTTCAATCAAAACACCCATTTATTTTTAGTTTCTCACTTGCCCTTATGCAACTTCACAACCTCAAATGTGTGATTTTTATGTAAGAATTTAATCTCATCTTGCATAGTATCCATCAACTACTTGTGACCGTCATTCATTACTTCTTCATAACATTTGGGTTCTTCGCTAAAACTAGCACATACTCTTTACCTGATAGGTATGTGGAAGGACTCCATCTCTCATAGATCGTTAAAATGGAGCAATCAATGTAGGCTCAAGAATGTCATGATGAACATCGTCGTGGATTTCATAATGAATATCATGTACTTCACCAAATGTAAGAACAACAAAGCCTCTTTCAGCACTATGATCGTCCTAAACTTCGTCGTCAACATGAGTCAGTAACGGTATCAATGACATTAGACCCATGTCACATATGCAGTCATTGATATAAGGAACTGCCTTCTCGACATTGTCAATATCTTTTATGGTCTCATTTTCAACGAACACATCTCCCGATCTACACAGCTTTTTCCTAATCAAATCATTAAACCGGTTCCCAAACTCATCTTCTCAACAAAAATCATTCTTTTGACTACGCCATTCAACCGTGGTGTCTATAGCAATCTTTTAGTGTCAAAGCCTTGCAAACAACAATATGCAACAAATGGTCCTATATATTCTTTTTATCGCTATGGACACACTTCAACTTCTGCTCCGTTTGCCTTTAAACCGAAGCATGCAATTCCTTAAATACATTAAGAGCTTGGTTCTTCAATTTTAAGATATATGCCGCCAATTTTCTCAAATAATCACTAATAAATGTAATGAAATAAAGTGCTCCACCAAGAGATTTTACCTTAAAAGCACCTTATATGTCGGTGATCTAGAACATCTAGCTTCTTTAAAGATAAATTTCCATGAAAGTTGACTCTATGTTGCTTTCTAGCCGTGCAATGAAGATATATCTTTAGCTTTGCCTCCTACACTTTTGAAAAAGGACTATTCTTTGCAAGACAATTGAGCACCATTTTACTTACGTGGCTAAGTCTCTTGCGCCACTTTTCTACCGACTCACTTACAATGATCACATTTGTAATGTGGTTAGAGAACAAGGATCACAACACGTACAAGCTAAACAATTGCTTCACTCGTGATATCACTAAATAACTACTAGTGAGATTCCAAGAAGGCTTTTAAAAAGTGTTGCAAAAACCTTCTTCATCGAGATTTTCAATTCAAACGAAATTTAGCCGTATATTCGAGACTTGCCAAACTTCCCTTACGATCAACATCGTGCAAGTGTCAAACATGAAACAAATGTCATCGCAACCCATAATACGTGACTAGTCAATATTTCCGATCTTCAATGTTACAAAATCACTAGGAGTATATGATATTAATAATTCTCTCCTTGACATAACATAGAGTGATACATCATTATCTATCACCCAACTTGTCTCGTGATTGGCAAAGTTGATCACATCGTCTTTACAAACAAAGAAAAGATTAGATTTGGTAACAACAAAAGTCCGCTAATCATCACAAGTTTTTTCTTCTTTCGCTTTGCCACCATCTTTATTTTCACATTTTCACTTGTAGTAATACTTCTTAATGCAACTCTTCTTGCCACAACAATAACATTTCAAGTTTTGAAACCTTGATTTCAACTTGTTTTATCTCTTATCTCTATTCTTGGATCCCTATCCCCTACTTCTTCCCTATTCTCAGAAACTAGTGACTCGGGTTGGGAAGATAAAGGACCTTTAGATCTCTACCTCATTTCTTCATTTAAAAAGCACCCTTAGTAGCCTCTAGTGTCACAATACTATTTGGAGTGGAGTTAGAAATAAAGATTTGATGGATCTTTGAAGAATCTGAAAGAGTCATCAATAATAATAAGCCAAGCAACTCATGATCAAATTTTATGCCTATGCTGAATAGTTAATCAATGATACCTGGGAACCACCCTCTAGTGTCATAATACTATTCGGAGTGGAGTTAGCAATAAACATTTGATGGACCTCCAAAGAATCTGATAGGGTCATCAGTAATAATAAGCCAAGCAACTCATAATCAAATTTTATGCCCATGCTGATAGTTAAGCAATGGTACCTTGGAACCCTCTAGCGTCACAATATTGTTCGAAGCGGAGTTAACAATAAAGATTTGATGGACCTCCGAAGAATCTAATAGAGTCATCAATAACAATAAACCAAGCAACACATGGTCAAATTTTATGCTCATGATGGATAGTTGATCAATGGTACCTTGGAATATATTTTAATGGTCAGCAATGGAGCTCCTTTCTCTATACTAAAATTGCATCAATTTCATTAAATGATAAAATTTATTGATACAACTCTTCTAAAAATATAGCACTTCAAGCTTATCTCATAAAATTTGTGTATGTTTCTCATTCCGAATGTAACTATATACATTATCATTAATGAATTATCTGATATATATACCCTCAAACTTGCTCATGCTCAAAAGTTTATTCCCCTTTAGATTTGGATTTCGACCACTAAATAGTAAATACTGGAAGGTACATTATTTTAATAAGCAATACATCTTTTATCTTACTTTTTCAGTTGTCAAATTTTGGATCATTCAAGCAAATCATTTTATTTATGCTCTCCATTAATACAAACAAAAAATAAGAAAGTCAAATGATCTGATACCCCTTGTTAGAAATGGTCTACCAAATTTTGTTTCACATAACGTCAAAAACAATTCTCTACAACGATCAATTACGAAATCCTTTGTCTAAATTCTAGAGAAAACAATATAACAACTACACTTACAAATAAATATGTAGAAAAACAAGTATATGAGCTTTTTCATAGAACCACTTTCAAGATTGAATGTAAAACCACATTTACTATAATATAAGTTTGATTATATCAAAACTCTGAAACATCTTCAAACTTACTAGGAAATTTTGACAAATTGAGCAACGAACATTAAAAGAAAAAACGAAATAGAACAACAAATGAAAGTGTTCTAAACACCAATAAAAACAATATGCCTTAGATGATGAAGATAGGAATGCAATTAACCATCAAGAATTAACAAAGATTATCCTCATTCTCTTCTTCCCTCCTGTCTCTCAATTTGGTGCTTAAGGGCTTTTAGAAATGACTTACACATGTATAGTTTGTCCAGAAGAGTTACACTTAATGCATGCTTCAGGGGTGCTTATAAGCTGTTTGTCGAGCAAGCCTGCGCCTGATGCGTGCCAACAATACTATAAACTGTCCTGACGTAATTTTAAAGTATCTAGTGCAGCCCTTTTGAATTCTTAAGCTCCAACACGGTAAAAAACAAGAGAAAGAGAGAGAAAAGGTAGAAGATAAAGGTTTACACAACCGTTTAAATCTCGAATCATATTCAATTTTCCACCGACCCTCAGGTAGGTTATTCTTATTGTTTCAAAAAACATTTTATATATCATTTTTGTTCCCGTTCATTATGTGTTCTTTATTACTTGAGTTTGTCATTATAAGGTGTTATTTTCTTGTATTTATTAGAGTTTTTTTTATAATCGGACTCACCATATAGTGAATATTTTTTGAGTTCATTGTGTCATGATTTTTTTCCTCATAGAGAGTAGTTCTCAACTTTGTGCGCAAAGTTTTGAGGTCCACAACCTAACATATAGTATCTAAGAGAGGTTGTTGTGTTAAAATTTGTTGATGAAGGTTGTTAATAAGATAATTCACTTGA
>JAOVVI020015087.1:0-11302 GCA_028571085.2 Nepenthes alata | reverse complement strand
CTGGCCGTTGAAGCCCGGAGGGTTTTTTTCTCGATTACCGTGGTAATCGGGTTTTCCCCTTCGTAACCAAAAAGATCGTGTTTTTATATTGTTGCTTCGCTAATTTATACTTCTGCACGATTGATTAGTAGTTTTGTATCTAGATCTAAATATTCTTTACGTGTATTAGATATTTATTTGTACTGCTTCCGCTTTATTTATCGGGGTCGAAATTTGATTGTTCACGTTAGCACAAAAAGTGCTTTTTCAGAGATGCTATTAGAAACCAAAAATCATTACTATAAAAATTTAGCGGAAGCATAACTAAATAATCACACCCAATATCCACATGGTAAATACATATTTTTGTTTATTACAGGATGGAGTACAAAAGTTTTACAAAATTCATCTCATGATTCCATCTGTATACTACATTTCATCAAATACATTAAAAGATTGGCCTAACTCTTTTCCTTCACTCCTTCTCATCTAGAATAAACCCTTAGTCTCCATCTGAGGAGGTTAGAAAACAGTGAGTAAACCAAATACTCAATAAGGTACAAATAAAACAAAGACATACACAGTTGTACTTAAAATAAACATATAAATATATACATCAGAGGAATGAGATCGTTCGGTTCTTGCCTTTTGGCGTAGTGTTTAGTGGCTGAGGTTCTAAATGGCCGAGGTGATTCAAGAAAAAAAATAGGTTGGCATCTAACCGGTCAACTCGCTGACTAGCCAAATTTGCTTTTTTGAGCTGGATGCATTTTTTCCGATCAACAAGCTAACCCGCAATCCTGCACCCCGGGTACAAAAAAAACCTACTAGGTGTATATTCTGGCAGGTTCGGTTCTTGCCTGAGCAGAGTGCAAATTCAAGTCTTGGTGCTCGGTGCTAGGGCAAGGATATGTTAGACGGTCTGGAGCTATTCATAGGCAAGGCGATTCACTCTCTTTGCTGGCTTTCAGTATGAACCGGATACTCAGGATTGGAATGGGATGCGCGGACACACAAGATTGCAAATGCTGGTGCGCAGGATTCGGGTCACTAGTAAATCAGTTTGTAAAGGACTATTGGCTAGTTTATTTGAAGGTGATAGACCGATTAGGATGTCTATTTGATTATTCCTTTATAATGTTTCTTTATTTTCATGACTTGTTTATTTTATTCGGGGCATACCCCAACTTCTTTGTTCTATTTTTAAGTCAAAAAAACTCTTGAAATCAGAACACATATTTTGTATATATTTTTTATTTTAATCTAATTTATTTACTTACCATAAATAAATAAATTGACCACTTAATTCACAAGTATCAAATACCTTTCATCCTTCGTGAAAGTTGGCCGCTTGATACCATATGTGGCTTATCGAACTGGCGCCCCTAGGTTCTTGGGATTACCCTTTATGGCTCACTCCAAGCCTTACTAGATTAGCCTTATCAAGACTTAATCGAGAATTCACTTGACCCTAACCATCACCACCATATATCTATCCGGCGAGCTTCCCTTATTGAAACCTCCCCACATTAATCACCTTCATTTATTTCACAAGAGGGTCTTATGCCAACTTCATCTACAATTAAGGTTTTCCATTTCCTTAATAATTAACCTTACAATTTTAATAATTAAAGAAGTTAGGTTTTATTTCTTAAATATTTTTTCATCCACAAAAATGTATTCAATACCTAACTAATTATGAATTTTCCCTTCAATCCTCAGTCACACGCCCCATCATCACTATCAGGGTTTCTCTTAGTAAAATTTTAAGTCCAAATAAGACTATAATGACCTCACCTGATCGTCTACCCTAAGCTCTCAAGGGTTCCATTTCAAAAACTTTAGATAATACATATTTACAATTAAAATGCTTACCTCAACGTTTTTCTAAGTACACATAATAATAAACAACGCATAAGGCATCCATAATATATTACTATAAAGTAATGCAAGTTATTGAATATAAATTCTATCAATTCACCTCTACTGGCAATTCTATCAATTTACAAGAATAGAGTAAAGGTAAACAAAAGTTCAACACTTTATTTTCACCCACCGCTCTCTTTATTTTCACTTTCTCTCCACTATTTTTTCACTACTCTACTATCTCGCACCTTTTGTATGCATATATATACACATATATACATACGTCCCCCACCGTATCCCAGCTGGTGGTTGGTGCTCAACTTTCAAGGTCTGCATGTGTGCATGCGCACGTCCTGTCCCGCAGCAGGCGACACATGTCTGCTCCTGTAAATCGATCAGCGTTTAGAGTCCCAAGAATGATGTCTACCAACTACCCAATCGGGTAGGTCAATTGTACACATTTTTGGATATAACAGTCATTCAGATATTCTAAATTTTAGTCGATCAACTCTGTTGACCATCCTCTTATTTTGGCCGGTCAATCACACAGTTGACAGGTCAAAGTAGTCCGTCTCGATTCTTCAGCGAAGAAAGTCGTCTCACAACTTTTATTGGTCAACATGTTGATCGGTAGAGGTTAACCGTCCAAAGGGTTCCGGTCAACTATGTTGACCGGAATTCCTTCTTCTTAAAATAGCACACACGTGCTCCGTCCAAGTCTCCTGGTCATATGGACTTTCACACGGGGAGTGATTCCCAACAAACTTCCCCTCACGACCGTGAAGAAGTTAAATCCATCGTTTCGGCCAGCCTGCAGCATGCTTAATTCTTCTCCTTCGGTAAAATTTTGGTCATCATATCTACCCCGTTTTCTTCAGTGTCAATCTTTTCTTGTGACAGTAGATCGGCTTCTAATACATCTCTCACTCAATGATATCGCACGTCAATATGTTTGATCTGAAATGGAGTGAGGAGTTCTTATAGAGATAAATGACACTCTGGCTGTCATAAAGTACCACATACTTTTCTTGTCTAATACCTAATTCCTGAATGAACTATTTCATCCACAACATCTCTTTGCAAACTTCTGTCACGGCAATGTACTCGGCCTTTGTAGTAGAAAGAGCGACACTTTTGCAACTTAGATTGCCAAGAAATTACTCCTCCTGTAAATTTCACAAAGTATCCTGAATTGGACTTGCGACTATCAATGTCTCCGGCCATATCATCATCCGAGTGGCCCACCAACTAAGGCTTATCACTTCCAAGACACAAGCTCCTCTTGAAAGTTCCTCGGATGTATCTTATAATCCACTTTATCGCAGACTAATACTCCTTCCATGTATTGGACAGAAACCGACTGACTGTGCCAACAGCATATGCTATATCCAGCCTGGTGCATACCAAGGCATACATGAGGTTTCCTACGGCTGAGGAGTAGGGAACGCCTCTCATGTACGCTTTCTCTTTGTCCGAAGATGGACACTGGTGAATACTCAACTTGTGATGATTTGTAAGTGGAGTGCTCTCAGGTTTAGACTTATCCATGTTGAATCGTTGAAGCATATTTTTAAAATAATTTTCTTGAGACAACCATAATCTCCCAGCCTCCAGATCACAAATGATTCATACACCAAGAATCTGGTTTGCCGGTTTGAGGTCTTTCATGGCAAATGATTGCCCAAGTTTCTCTTTCAACTTCTTTATCCGAACACTGTTTTGTCCAACAATCAACATGTCGTCCACGTAAAAGAGAAGGATAACAAAATCGTCTTTTGAAAACCTCTATGTGAAAATACAATGATCACAAGTAGTTCGCCGGTATCCTTGACTAGTCATGACTGATTCAGACTTCTTGTACCACTGTCTTGGAGTCTATTTTAACCTATATAGTCTCTTCCTTAGACGACAGACTAGTTACTCATTTCCTTTAACCTTGAACCCTTCTGGCTGTTTCATGTAGAATTTTTTCTCCAATTTACCATGAAGAAAGGCTATCCAGATATCCATTTGCTCCACTTCTAGATTCCGAACGGCTGCCAAGCTCAACACAATCCATATGGAGGACATTTTTACCACGGGAGAAAAAATCTCATTGAAATTTATTCCCTTTCGTTGACTAAAACCTTTGACCACTAACCATGCCTTACACTTTGACTTCATTGTATTTTCATCGATTTTCAACCGGAAGACCCATTTATTCTTTAGATCCTTCTTCCCCTTAGGATGCTTGACTAGATCAAAGGTATGATTCTCATCCAGAGAATTTATTTAATCATTCATGGCTTCCAGCTATTTTTCCTTACTTTCATCCTCCATAGCCTCTTCATAAGTCTCAAGCTCTCCGGCATCAGTGAGTATAGCATATTCATTGGGTCACAGACAAACTGATTGCCGTCTGTTTTGTGAGGATCATCTGACAGGCGGATCCTCATCCGGTTGAGGGATGACTTCATCCGAGTCTTCATCAGGTGCCATAATTGCCTCACCATTATACTCAACCGCCTCATGACCATTGTCGTCGTCTTCCAGAGATACCAGACGGATAATTTTGACACTTACTTTGTCCATCTGCTTGACATCACACTTGGTCTTCCTACCAATATCCTTGATCATTTCATTTTTAACAAAGGTTACGTCTCTTGACCGGATAAGTCTTCTTCTAATTGGATCATAAAATCTATAACCCATCTCATCTTTCCCGTAGTCCAGAAAGACGCACTGTATCATCTTTGGCTCTAACTTTATCCTTTCATATCTTAGGACATGAACGAATACTTTACATCCAAACACCCGTAGATGATCATAAGAAGGCTCCTTGTTCGACCATATCTTCTCCGGCATTTCACCGTTCAAGGGTTTACTGGGCGACCTATTTATGATGTAGGCTGCCGTCTTCAATGCTTCGGCCCAGAAGTGTCCAAGAAGCTCATCTTCGGAAAGCATACACCGTACTCTTTCTAGAAGTGTGCAGTTCATCCGCTCAGCCACTCCGTTCAATTATAGCATAGTTGAAGGTGTTTTCTGATGCCTAATACTATGTGATCAGCAATAGGTATCTAAAGGCCCTATGTATTCATCGCCGTTATCACTTCGATAACGGGCAGAGTAATTTCATTTTTAATTACTCTCGCAAGAGTGGGTGAAGAACATTCTGACCAGAGAAGGAATAATAAACGCACTGAAGAAGAAGGAAGAGAAGCCAAAAATCTTATCCGAGGAGGAGTAGCAAGATAAAAGAGATCTTACCAATTGAACTATTAAATTATGCCTGGAGGATAACATGCTCCAGGAGGTCCTTGGCTTGACTGATCCAGCGGAGATCTTGGAGAAGTTAGAGAGCCGATATAAGTCCAAGTCCCTGACAACTAGGCTGCACATGAAAAAGCAGTTCTATGCCCTGCGGTTGTTGGAAGGAGGGAGTTTTGAAAAATACTTGGACGAGTTCAACCAGATTGTGACATAGATGGCGGCCCTTGACGAGAAGATTTAGGAGGAGGACAAGGTGTTGATTTTGCTGGCGTCTCTGCCGGCTTCTTATGACCATATTATCACTACGCTGCTATTTGAAAAAGATACTCTCAAACTGGACGAGGTCATAGATTCCTTACTCATGAATGAGTCGAGGCGATCACAAGGGGCCTCAATGTCTTCTCATAGTAAAGTACTTGTGATCTAGTTTAGGGGAAGGAGTAAAGGACGCAGCCAGATGCCTGGAGAGAAAGGACACAACAAATCTCGATTAAGATATCAAAACCTTGAGTGCCATCATTGTGACAAAAAGGGCCACATTAAGTAGCAATACTTCAAGTGGAAGCATGAGAACGCAAAAAAAGAGAGGAGAAAAAGGGCGATGTGAGGACAAGTCCTTTGTCTCAGTGGTCAGCGGAAGCGATCTCCTGTTGACATGTGAAGAGAACATGGTAAACCTGACGGACGAGGAGTCCGGCTGGGTGATTGATTCTGCTGCCACCTTATATGCCACGTCTAAAAGGAGATTGTTCACATCTTACACTCCAGGAGACTTTGAAGTTATAAGAATGGGCAACGAAGGAACATTTCAAATTATTGGTAAAGGTGACGTTATACTGGTTACCAATAATGGGACGAAGTTATTGTTAAATGATGTTCGACATGTTCCTAACATCAGGCTCAATATCATCTCAGCTGGTCGGTTGGATGATGAAAGTTATTGTAACACCTTCTGTGACGGTGAGTGAAAACTGATTAGATGATCTCTAGTAGTGGCAAGAGGAAAAAAGTACTCTAGCCTATACATTATGAAGACGTCTGCAATCAGCAAGGAGACTGAGGATTTGTGGCACAGGAGGTTGGCCCTTATGAGTGAACGCAGACTGCATTATCTGGTTAGGAAGGGCCTTATTGTCGGAGTAAAGGAGGACGGACTAAGGACGTGTCCTCACTACTTGGCCGAAAAATAAAGAAAAGTCTCATTTCATGGAGACTTGTCCGCTCCAAAAGCAGAACTGCTTGATCTCATCCACACAGATGTGTGTGGACCATTCAAAGAGAAGTCGCTTGGTGGAGCTCAATATTTCATCTCTTTCATTGACGATTGTTCCAGAAAGCTGTGAATCTATCCATTGAAAACCAAGGACCAGGTCCTCGGTATATTTGAGCAATTTCATACTCTTGTTGAGCGACAGACGGGGAAGAAAATGAAGGTCGTCTGAAGCGATAACGGCGGTGAATATATAGGACCTTTTGATGCCTATTGCCGCTCACATGGTATTAGGCATTAGAAAACACCTCCAAAGATGTCACAGTTGAACGGAGTGGTTGAGCGGATGAACCACACACTTTTAGAAAGAGTACGGTGTATGCTTTCCGAAACTGAGTTTCCTAGACAATTCTGGGCCCAAGCATTGAAGACGGCGGCCTACATCATAAATGGTCGCCTAGTAAACCCTTGAAGGGTGAAGTGCCGGAGAAGATATGGTCGAATAAGGAGCTATCTTATGATCATCTACGGGTGTTTGGATGTAAGGCATTCGTTCATGTCCCAAGAGATGAAATGACAAAGTTGGAGCCAAAGATGATGCAGTGCGTCTTTCTGGGGTACGGGAAAGATGAGTTGGGTTACAGGTTTTATGATCCAACTAGAAGAAGACTTGTCCGATCAAGAGACATAACCTTTGTTGAAAATAAAACGATCAAGGATATTGACAGGAAGACCAAGTGTGATGTCGAGCAGACGAACAAAGTAAGTGTTGAAGTTGTCCGTCCGGTATCACTGGAAGATGACGACAATGGTCCTGAGGTGGTTGAGTATAATGGTGAGGCAATTATGGCACCTGATGGAGACCCGGATGATGTCATCCCTTAACCGACTGAGGATTTGCCTGTCAGACGATCCTCATGAAACAGACAGTAGTCCGTCGGTCTGTCACCCAGTGAATATGCTATGCTCACTGATGCCAGAGAGCCTGTGACTTATGAAGAGGCTATGGAGGACGAGAGTAAAGAAAAATGACTGGAAGCTATGAATGATGAAATGAGTTCTCTTCATGAGAATCATACCTTTGATCTAATCAAGCTTCCTAAGGGGAAGAATGCTCTAAAGAATAAATGAGTCTTCCGGTTGAAAACGGATGAAAATACCATGAAGCCGAAGTATAAGGCATGGTTAGTGGTGAAAGGTTTCAGTCAACGGAAGGGAATCAACTTCGATGAGAATTTTACTCCTGTGGTAAAAACATCCTCCATACAGGTTGTGTTGAGCTTGGCAGCCGCCCGAAATCTGAAAGTGGAGCAAATGGATGTCCCGACAGCCTTTCTTCATGGTGAACTGGAGGAAGAAATCTACATGGAACAACCAAAAAGGTTCAAGGTTAAAGGGAATGAGTAACTAGTCTGTCGTCTAAGGAAGAGACTATATGGGTTGAAACAGGCTCCAAGATAGTGGTACAAGAAGCTCGAATTAGTTATGACTAGTCAAGGATACCGACGAACTACTTGTGATCACTGTGTTTTCACACAGAGGTTTTCAGAAGACAATTTTGTTATCCTTCTCCTTTACGTGGACGACATGTTGATTGTTGGACAAAATAGTGCTCGGATAAAGAAGTTGAAGGAGCAACTTGGGCAATCCTTTTCCATGAAAGACCTCGGACTGGCAAACCAGATTCTTAGTGTTAGAATCATTCGTGATCGGGAGGTTGGGAGACTATGGTTGTCTCAAAAAAACTATTTTGAAAAGATGCTCCAACGATTCAACATGGATAAGTCTAAACCTGTCAGCACTCTACTTGCAAATCATCACAAGTTGAGTATTCGCCAGTGTCCATCTCCGGACGAAGTGAAAGCGTACATGAGAGGCGTTCCCTACTCCTCAGCCGTAGGAAGCCTCATGTATACCATGGAATGCAGCAGGCCAGACATAGCACATGCTGTTGGCACAGTCAGTCGGTTTCTGTCCAATCCAGGGAATGAGCATTGGTCCGCGGTAAAGTAGATTATGAGATACATCTGAGAAACTTCTAAGAGGTGCTTGTGTCTTGGAAGTGACAAGCCTCAGTTGGTGGGCCACTCGAATGCTGATATGGCCGGAGGCATTGATAGTCGTAAGTCCACTTCAGGATACTTAGTGAAATT
This sequence comes from Nepenthes alata, assembly GCA_028571085.2. Classification (NCBI taxonomy): domain Eukaryota; kingdom Viridiplantae; phylum Streptophyta; class Magnoliopsida; order Caryophyllales; family Nepenthaceae; genus Nepenthes; species Nepenthes alata. The sequence continues at coordinate 2,842 of JAOVVI020015087.1, read as the reverse complement.
CGCAGGAGGAGCAGTTTCCTGGCAATCCAAGTTGTAAAAGTGTGTCGCTCTTTCTAATACAGAGGCCAAGTACATTACCGTGATAGAAGCTTGTAAAGAGATGTTATGGATGAAAAAGTTCATTTAGAAATTGGGCCTCAGACAAGAAAAGTATATGGTACTCTGTGATAGCCAGAGTGCTATTCAACTTTGCAAGAACTCCTCACTCCATTCCAGATTAAAGCATATTGATGTACGATATTATTAGGTGAGAGATGTATTAGAAGCCGGTCTACTGTCACTGGAAAAGATTGACACTGAAGAAAACGTGGTAGATATGATGACCAAAATTCTACCGAAGGGAATGAATTAAGCATCCTGTAGGCTGGCCAGGATGATGGACTTAACTTCCTTACGATCGTGAGGAAAAGTTTGTTGGGAATCACTCCCGTGTGGAAGTCCTTGTGACCAGGAGACGTGGACGGAGAACGTGTGTGCTACTTTAAGAAGAAGGAATTCCGGTCAACTTAGAATTCTGTCTAGCAACTGCATCAGCAGACCTGTTTCTGTAAATGAATTTGTGTCCTGGAGGATAACCATGGAGCTTGTAGCATTTTTCAGCAAAGATATCCAGGGATCTTGCAATGTGAACATACTAATTTTCATAGTCCAGGATTTGCCTTGAAGAGATTTTCAAGTAAATGTCCCTTCATCTTACAATGGTGCAAAAGGGTCTTTTATTTCCATTTCCTTTGTCAAATATTTTTGCAGACATAATGAAAGTGGTGTTGGTGTTACACGAAATATGCTTCCTCTTTTCTTCTTGTTGAACCAATGCATAGACTTCATTTATGTCAGGGAGGGGTTTAATAAGAAGAATTTGGGTCTTTACGTTAGCAAAGGATGAATTAACCCATTAGGAACTTCATTATCCAATCCTTTTGCTGATTGGCATGCGAAATTTCTATTCCACCACAAGAAGCAAGAATAGACTCGTAATTCTGAAGTTCATCAAGCAATCTCTTCAATTACGAATAATGTGTTAACACTATCATCTCCCAGATACAGATTGTGAATTGATTGCTTCAATTCATATAAACATAGCCCATCATCTTGAGTAATTATCTGTTCTAATTCCTCCCATAGCCAACAAGCACTGTCAATATAAATGATGCTACATTTAATTTTAGAACTAATGATATTTTTCAGTTAAGTGACAAAAAGTCATACATTCCATCCATGCTTCAAAGAATGGTTCACTGTGATCCTTTGGTTATGGTAAACTTCCATCAATAAAAACTACTTTTCTCTTGATCTGTAGTGCTTTAGTTACAACCTTGGCCCAATAATGGTAATTGTCAGCAGTAAAAACATGACTAGTAAGAAGTGTATCTGGTCTATCATTTTGATCAATAAAGACAGGACTAGCTGGACATTTTGTGTTGTAGTTCAGCTGTACCTTTGATCCAACAGAAACCTCTGGTGAAAGGCTCGTTAAAACTTCTTCCACTACAAAATATCAAAATCAATTCTTTGATACCATGTTAAATTGTAAAAGAAAATGTGATAAAAAGAGATTAACCCGAGATGTATGAAGAAGATGAAATCTGTCTTCACAGTTATTCTATTTAGTGTGTAATTACAGAATTGTGATCGAGTTAGTTACAAATTAGTTGTGAACACTATATATACACGAGGCTTGTTTAATCCAAGCCACATCTGTGCCATTAATTATAGTAAACTAATTTGCTAGTTTACTGAGAACAAAGCCATAATACAGCTATGATGATCCGTGTATCCTTGTGGCCATCAATCATAATCAATGTAAGTATCTATTTCAGACAAGCAAGGCGCATATATACATTCGTGGCTGTTGTAAGCAGTAGACGTCAATAACAAAACACCCAAACCTTCGGTTTAGTGTCAGTGTTTTGCATATCACAACTGTTATACTCAGTTTCAGCTAGAGCTCAAGCTGTAATAATGAGACTCGCTAAATATCTATGAAAGGCAAATACACATGTACATGAGCTCAATAGCCAGTGGAAGATGAGAATTTGTAATCAAATCAATTTATTAGTAACCATGCTGATGAAGAACAGAATGAAGAACTTAACGAATAAAACATCTGTTTTGCAGCCATCAGTTTTGCAACCATTCAGATAAGATATAAATTTAAAAATCTTTAATAAAGTCATTGACTACGAGGCAGCATGCAAAGAAGATATTCTGTAACTATCTTTTGTCAAAAGGAGAAGCTTTATAAGCATTTGTTCAAGTTGAACCGGATTTCGCCGCAAATGTCCATGCTTGATGAAAATATGAAGAAGGACAACAAGGCGTTGGTATTATTAGCTTCTTTGATGAGCTCATACAATCATAAACTAAGAATGATATTATTCAGGAAAGACACACTTAACCTTAATGAGGTTTTTGTATCTCTATTTATTGAATGAGTCTAGGTATAAAAGTACTAATGAGGTTTCGAAAGAGTAAAGTGCCTTGGTGTCCACTAGTGATTACAAGCTGTTAGACATATTTTTAGTTGGCATATTCCGTGACCGTGTCGGGTTACTTACTTGGTCTCTTGTCGACTCGTCCGGTATTTGTGACAACATATCGGCCTGGAAGACTTTCATCCATTTCATGCCCGAAGGTCGTCATCGTCAAATTTCAGTATTCTCGCCTTCCTGTCACTTTGTTTCACCCCTGCCAGGGAAGGGGCCTAAGGCGCCTTCAAGGCGCGCCTCCCATCTTGGGTGCTCAAAGAACGCTCGAAGAGGGCTTGAGCGCCATTTTGCAAACCGGGCGCTCTATGAGCGCCTTATGGTTGCTCGAGCGGCGCGGGGCCATTTGCCCCGAG
>JAOVVI020015086.1:0-11302 GCA_028571085.2 Nepenthes alata | reverse complement strand
CTATTCTAATATTTCTTGGGAGTTAAGATCATTGGTTTTTAGTTTTCATCATAGGGAAGAGAAAGTGATTTGTCATATATGTTGTAATTTATTTGCTATTCCTAGTTTACCCTGAATCATATTTGTTGGGTATGGCATAAAATAAAATCAGCCTGACCCGATAATACGGGATTCTTGAAAGTTCATAGAGAAATATGAAACAATTGAATTGTTTAACTTAAAATGGAAGAAAATTAAGAATCTATTCGGGTATTTGACCCATTGAATATCTGAATGGCCGGATTGTTAGAAAGACAAAAAACGGAGGTAGCTAATGTTCTGATAGAAAATTAAACTTGACATTAAAGCTTGATGAATGATTACATGAATCAGGATGAATGATCGTATTAAACAGGCAGTTACAATAATTAAAAGATATGTATTAAATACTGGATGGTTACAAGGCTGTGCAATGGCTGAGTCATTCAATATCGAACCAGCATAACATCACAATTAATGCACAGTAATGCTAATTTCAAAAAGATATACTTATTAGTAGTATGCCAATTAATGCGTCAATTTTCCTCAGTCAAGCGAATCCAAACGAAGAAGAGAAAAAAAGTATAGAATTTTAATTTTTGAGACACTTGCTTCTTCCAATAATTTCGGAGCTAAGTCCTCTAATCCTCAAACTCTTACCCACTCTCTCATCTCCAATTACCCTTTATATTTATAGAAAAAATTTTAATTTGAATATCGAATGATATTTTAGAGAGCAAATCTTGTATGCTTTGATCACTTATTAATTGTTGTGATGTATAAAATTCGAATTAAATATTCGAAGGTCTAACCCAATTCTATTTGAACGACTATCTAGATCTCAAGTACGCACTATTGTCACCGTTTGTGGAAAAGTGGTTAAGCTATTCATTCTTATTTGATCAAGATTTCACCTGCCTGAAAGCAATTTATGTTTTCGATAAAACAAAATGGTGAATACACGGGCATAAGATCAAGTAAGTCAGCCACCAAAGGACATCATTTCTCGTAATTTCAACCCGGAAGAGGGTAGCTATGGGTTGCTTGCCTACCAACGAATGCCGATGTCGAAGACTTGGTGGCCCAGATCAACATGTCAGAGATGTTGAATTCTCTAAGGGATAAAGTTGAGAGCCAGACACAACTTATTGAACTCCCTAACTCAGATTAGTAGGCATCGATTTCAAGGAGAAGTTTGAGAGGAAAGAAGGTTGTCCCAAAGGGAGGCCATCCTCATTTAAGGATTCTAGAGGCTCCTGAGGCATCCCTTCTTAACTCGAAGGGCATTTAAACCTCGAAGCTAGAGAATAATGTTTTGAACAATGGAATCCATGATATACTTGGGATTTTGGATACCCGTCTATTTAATAGGAATAGTCATATTGCAGCATGCATAAAACCATCCAAGCTAAGCAAATACTATGTATATTTGTCAATCACTTGGAATTAAGGACATTTTTTAATACTAAAAAGTATCGCCTCCATAACTGAAGTGGAGGAGATGATAAATCGGATCAAAGAGTAGGCTTTTGTGAGAAAACATTGCCGAGCAAATGATTGAATTGGGTAGTACACATTTCACATTAGAGATTAAGATTTATTGACTCCATCATGAATTTAAAATGCCAATGTTGGAGTCGTATAACGGAATTACTAATCCAATGGATTATTTAAACTACTTTAGAATATTGTTCGGCTTCCAAAACTTGGAGGATGCCATGTTGTGCCTCTATTTTCTTTTAACTTTAAATAGAGATACAAGAATTTGGTTTTACAAGCTTGGACCAAATTTCATTCGATCCTTTTAGGACTTGACAAATGGTTCCTATCACAATTTGTCTCCAGTTGGAAGGAAAACAAGTAGCCTTGTCACCTTTCAGGATCCAACAGGTTCCAAGCGAGAACTTGAACGTTTTCTGACTAGATTTAATATTGAGGCTAGAAGTATCTCAAGGCTCACTAACAAGATGAAACTATATGCCTTTATGACCACGATTCAATTGGGTAACCTTTTCAAATATTTAGTCCAGCAGGAAGTCAAGTCTTTCTCGGGGACAAAAAACATCACTTGTACGTACATTGAGGCCGATGAGACTAATGAAACTAAATGGCTAGAGCATTTGGATTATGGACACTAATCAATGTCAAATGGTAAAAAAATGACGACAATTATTCCACTCGAGATCATGGATCATAGAAAGCAATAAAGAATTGAGTTGGGCGTTCGCAAAGAGTATCAACTACTAAATCTCACACTAATGAATGGCATCTGGATAAATGTTTTGATATAGACATAGAATAAGAAATTCTTAAGGTGGCCCAAACTAGTCAATAGCCCGAAAGGAAGCGATCAGTCTAAGTAATATTTCTACCATCAATTTGCGGGACACAATATTGAAGATTATCAAACGCTGCCGAAGAAAACTGAGACACTTATGCAAAACAGCTACCTCAATAAGTATTTACAAAACCCTGAGTTCACCCTTGGTAATAATAAAGAAGATGAGTAGTGAAAGCAACCATGGATTGACTAGCGACAGGAGTTATAACTATGGTATCAATAAGGCCCATTGGTAACAAGGTTTTGGATTATTCTGAAAGGACTTTCACCAGTAAGAGATAAAAATTAGAGGTAAAAAATAATATTGTTAGTTTTAATAACGAAGATATGCCATATTTAATCTCTCCCCATTCTAATATTCTTATTGTATTTGTATTCGTTTCTGACGAAGTTCATGACTATTTATTTAAATGAGTCTTTATTGATAATAAAAATTCATAAAATATTTTGTATTTCAATTCGACATTAAGTTAGGGTTTAAGAACAATCAAATAGTCGTCTTTGCTTGGACTTTTGTTAGCATGTCGGGTATACTAATAGAAAAAATAGTTCATAAGTTGAGCCTATACTGAGGCACAAGCCATTCAGGCAAAAAATGCGAAACTGTTCCATTGAAAAACTTATTATCATACATGAAGATGTCAAGAAATTGACTGATACTGGATTTATTAGAGAGGTGAACTATCCAGATTGGTAAACTAATGTCATCTTTGTTTAGAAAGGTGATGAAAAGTGGAGGAAGTGTGTTGACTTCATTGATGTGAATAAAATATATCCAAAAGATAGATTTTTATTGTCAAAGATTAACTAATTTGTAAACTCAACATCCAGGTATCAATTGTTAAACTCTATGGATACTTATTCTGAATATAATCAGATTTGGATGAATCCAAAAGACGAGGAGATAACCTCATTCATGATAGGTCAAGGAACCTACTACTATAAGATAATGTTATTTGGATTAAAGAATGTTGGAGTAACATATCAAATGTTGGTGAATAAAATATTTAAATGACATATTGAAAAAATATAGAGATATATGTTGATGACATATTTGTTAAAAACACACTTACCAATGATTATATTAACGATTTGATCGAGACATTGAAGTACTTAGAGCATACTGAATAAAATTAAACCCAACCAAATATATATTTGGGCTAACTTTTAGAAAATTCTTGGGTTCATTATCTTTTAACGAGGAATAGAGAAGAGCCCGAAGAAGATTGAAGTTATAATGGATATGGAACCACATTGGATTTTTTAAAAAATTCAGAGGTCAATCGAAAGACTTATCATCCTATCCTGATTCCTAACCAAATTAGCAGAAAAATATCTCATTCTTTAGTGCATTGAGAGAAGTAAAAACAAACACTTTTCGATGGATGAATGAGTACCTGCAAACTTTCCGAGAGTTAAAAGAGTATCTGACAAATCCTCATTTACTAGTTTATCCCAAGGAGGGCGAGGAGTTATACTTCTACTTGACCGTCTCAGAGACCGGGTATACGTGAGCAAAAAATATTGTTTTAGCCTTTGTCTTTACCGTAAAAAAGCTCTGACTTTATTTTCAAGCCCACAAGATTATGATATTTACTGATCAACTATTAAAAAGAATATTGAATGCTTGATCAAATGGTCTGTTGAGTTGGGTGAATTTGATATAGAGTTTAGATCATGATCTTCTATAAAAGATCAAGCCTTTGTAGATTTTATTGTCAAAAAGATGATCCTAATCTCAAAAGAAATAGATGAATGCATGGGGCAACTCCAGAAGGATCATCTCTCACATGGATGTTGCATGTCAATAGAGCGTCTTCGTCGTCAGGAAGTACAACCAAAATAGTATTACTAATACATGAAGGATTTGAAATCAAATGCTCTAAGGCTCTAGTAACCAATTCAAAGTTGGCTAAAGAATATTCTTCTAAAAACCTGGTTATTTACATTGATTCTGAACTAGTCGTTAATCAAGTGCTGACTAACTTTAGAGTATTCGACGTAAACTTAACAAAACACTTTTACAAGGTACATGGTCTCTTGTCATTCTTTATAAAGTTCAAGTAATCCATATCAAAAGGGTGGATAATTGAAAAGCTATCAACTTTTCAAGATGGCAATATCTGATTGTCCTAAACAATATGCCTATGATATGAGAAAAAAATATTTCAAAGACTTAATATTGAAGAGTGAGATGAAGTTATCCAAGTATTTAATGAGATAACTTGGATGACCCTGTATTAAAGTTACCTTAAAAATAAAATGTTTCTCAACTATCCTGCGGAGGTGAAGTGTATTATGAAAATGGCTAGTTGGTACACTCTACTGGACAAATTGCTTTACAAGAGAAGCTACTAAGTATCTTACATGTGTTATCTAACTTCGATAGAAATCAATTATGTTCTTAGTGAGGTACATCTCAGCATGTATAGAGCATATGTGGATGGTAAAATTTTAGATTTTATAATAATATGATAAGATTATTATTGGCCAATTATAAAGAAAAATACGATGGAGTTCATTAAAAATTGTTAGAATTGTTAAATCTATAGCAACACCTCTAGTCAACTATTCATAGAACTCCAAGTGTAGTTATTTCTTTCAACTGACTGACAATAACCCTGCCCATGATGTCAACATTAATCACTCTATTTCTTAAATTATAGATTTACTATATGAAGATATTTTACTTTTATGAATATATTAATTGTGAATTTTTATTTATTCCTTATTCTGTTTAAAATTGCTAAAATTACACTTAACGGTTAAACTTTTTAGATTTAACATCTGAGGCCAACATGCTAGTTTTATTACTACCCCTATTCTACTTTCATCTATTAAGACAATATCATATTTTACTCGGATGTTCCTCATGCGGCCTTGTTTTGTTTACACGCCTTCATTCTTCAACACTTGACTTTTGCGGTCGATATATGCAATCAAAATCCCTTCTTGTGATACTTGTGCCGTGGTTGTTTTCTTCTCTGCCTACTTGCCTAACAGGTATCTAGATCTATAGGGGATGCATACTTGAAGAGGCCCGAGTTCTCTCTTGATCCGTCGTTCCCCCGGTTTCACCTTCCTGAACCCATCCGGCACCCTGTGCTAACGGCCGAGCCATCCTTGCTCACAAGACTCCTACGGCCTAATGATCGGTTCCTCATATTTGCGTCCGACGGCCTTTGGGAACACATGACGAACCAGGAGGCTGGGGATATCGTCCATGGTGGGCCACGCACGGTGCGTTTCTCAATCCATGCTCTCTCTTTCACTCCCCCACGTTGTGTTTGGTATCCTTCTTTTAATCTAACTCTTAACTACTTAATGAGAAAAAATATGGGGAAGTAAAAGCCTTGTAAAATTGTGAATGTAAAATCTATAGAAACCTACGAAATGTATTTAACTGATTAATATAATGTGTAACTTTGGAAGTAAATTTTTTTCGTCTGTGGGACGTCCTCCCACAATATTAAATAAAGGGTTTCACAACTTTCTACAGTTCCTTAAATTTTTTATGTAAAATCATAGAACCTTACTTGAACAAAACATGACAAAATCTTCATGATCTTTTTCTTAAATTAGTTTTTCAAGGTTTTAATTTGTATTGTCATCATTTTTACTGCCTCAGCCTCATGTGTACCTGAGAATACTATTTGACCTACATCGTATTTTTGCCCATGCAGTGCGAGATTCGAAGCCGCTAATCTGTTTTCCATATACCACAAATAAGAAAAAGCTTTGTTAAGGGTTCCAGGATTGTTCCTACAAAAATTTCTATGACATTCAAAATGGTTTATATTCAATATATTTTAAAAAAATTAAGAAAGCCACTAACCTTGACTTAGGTGGAGGAGGTGATGTAGTATTCCTCGGTGTGAGTCATATTTGAGATAAGAAATGATGGCTGTACGTAGTTCTTTAACAAAACATTGGGAGAAAATTCCTTTTTGGTAGCTGAATGCCTCTTCTTTTCTACTTTCTCAACCCAATAACTTATCATCCTTTTTTTAGGCCAAAAGAGAGTTTGTATTCCGACCTACGCTCATTATCATGTCTTGATTCAATATATCTTTGGAGTACAAGATATTGGATCCATGTTCAGATATTAAAAATTTGGCTCCTTGACATGCGCCCTTGACATACAAGATAAATATGATTGAGGTAAGGAAGACCTCTTTAATATTTAGGGTTATTTTCAGGAAAACATCTTCGATACTCAAATTAATTTATACTCAATTTGTTAAAAAAAGATTAAGAGAGTGACTAATCTTGACTTCCGATAGAAGAGATAAGATAGTACTCCTAAGTAGAAGTCATGTTTTATATTAGGAATGATGGCTGCAAGTGTTTTAACAGAATATCAAGAGAAAATCTTTTCTCACTGGCTTAATGCCTCTTCATTTTTGCATGCCTAACTCAATGGCTCATCGTCCTTTTTATAGGCTAAGGGCACATGAGGAAAGTTGTATTTCTACGTGCGTTCACTATTATGTCTTTATTAAATGTTTATCTAGAGTACAAGATATCAAATCCATATTTAAATACTAAAAATTTGGTGGCTAATGCACCCACCTAACACTCAGGGCCAGTGCCCTAGCCAAGTAGTGCCCCAGCCACAATCCTTAGTGGGACCCCTTCTGTGATCAAATCTAGCCTTTGCCTCCATCGATTTCCAACACTTTTTAAGGTCCACCGCTATCAAGTGAAGCTTTTCAAGCCTTAGGTTCAATCAATATTTTAATCAACACATTATAGTTTATCATACCAGAATAAATAATTATTTATACACTGCATATTAGGCTTGGTCTAAATTTTCCTTCGATTTAGTCCAAACCATTAAACCGATCACTTGGCCAACCTGTTGGACCAAATTATGCCAACACTAACCAAACAATAATATATTTTTGAAAATTACTCCATTTTATAGATATTTTCTTAGTTTTATACATTAAAATGAGGATACTCAAAACAATTCAGTTAATCTCTTACCCCATTTTCACCAGGGAGCTGCAAAGCGACTCATCAAGAAGGCGCTGCAGGAGGCCGCAAGAAAGGGCCAATTGGGATACGAGGAACTCGTAAAAATCAACAATGGCGACAGGCGGTGCTTCCACGATGATATAACGGCAGTGGTTGTCTTCTTAGACCACGAGTCCCCGAGGAAGAAGACGGCTCTGGTCCCTCAAATATCCATACAAGGGGGTGTCGACACTGACCTGCCTTCAAAATTCACCATCTTGCAAGACGGAGCCATCTGAGTGCTCATACGCTGCAGGTGTGGCATATTCAGCCTTCGAAGCTTTTTTAAACCCATTTGTCAAGTTATGAAATTTTTATTTTTATTATTACTACTATTATTTTTATTTCCCCACCCCCCCCCTTTTTTATATAAATTCAAAATAATCAAACAGATACTTCTGTTGTAGACTTAACCCCGGTAATCAATTATATCAGAAGAGAAGAAGGGGGGCTTAGATTGTTATGTAAAATCCCTACCAAATAAGATTCATCACATGGCCTTTTGGTCTTCAAACTTCAAATTCAAACCATTGGGGTGTCTCTCTTACTTCATATATAGTTATTTTTAAGACATTTTTAAGTCACTTTATTTATCGCATCATTTAATTTATTTATCTATTTTTATATAGACTAATAATATCAATGAATAAATTTTATACCACATGAAATTAGTTGATTAAAGGACGTCTCACTGTTGGTCACATACTATATCTAGCTCTAACAAAGTCCTCCCTCTGATGAGGGCTCAGGGTCCGAGAGATTGCCCAATACAAAGTGGTGTGATGGGTATACTAACAATGGGCTGGCCTAGAGGGTCAACGAAAGCCTAAGAAGGCCGATCAACACGTTTTACGGCCCAGTTAAGGACGGGCTCAAGAACTGAAATACCCAGGACAGTCAACGTTGACGTAAACCGTCCGGGCGGCCAACATGCTTGAAGATGTTCAACTCGACGTTGACCGTCCATGCACAGCTTGTTGGGCCCTTAGAGGTTTTTCTACAGTGATGGGCCTATTCCATTTTGGCCCATAACCTATCAGTTGATCGCCAGCCACTCTCCCTTTGTTCTACATGAAGGAGGCCAACACACAGACGGTCAACTCAGACATTGACCGTCCGCGCTCTACACATTGAGCTCACAGAAGCTTTTCTACAGTAACGGGTCGGACTCATTTGGGCCCACGACTCATCAGACGGCCAACTATAATTTTTTAAGCATCTTCCACGATCTCAATTTACACTAAAAGGGACATTGATAAGATTGGCACCCTTCAAATAAGGAAGGTGCCAGATCTTTTTAATTTCTTGCCAACCAAGGCACTTCAACAGTAATATGCTGAAAAGGAGAGAGACTGGTTTGGAAAGCTGTTAGCCACCTCACAAGGAAACAATCATGCCCACCTTGGTAACTGACATCTGCTCTAAAAGACAAGCCAGCCAATGTGGAGAGAGGGGATCACGCCTTCCAAAGAAGAAAGATCACCCTTTTAGCCTTAAGTAAAACCCTAGGATCGTGATCCAGGGCATGCTTTCTGGTACGCATTGAATCACACAGAAAAATCTAAGTGTTCTGAGAAATGAGCTCTCTCTCTCTCTGCAGCCAGACTCTTAGAATCACAAACACAGGCAACCTTCAAGGCAACAAGCAAGCCCTCACGGTCGTTACTGCCTTCTCACCTCCCATATTCAAGAAAGTCCTCACGTCTCTCTTACATTTGGAAAAAACATACTCTTTCTCTCTCCCTCTTTATCCTCAAGCTTTTCAGTTTCTTCCTTTAAAAACTGTTCGACTGACTTGAGCGTCGGAGTATTTTCGCTGGGATTACATCCTGCCGACATGTTGACCTCCTGCTCTGCTTAGTGGTGTGTAGGGTCAAAACTCAGGAAACGCAGCCGGAACCGCAACGTAAGGATCGCCCGAATCTGTTTAAAGTTCGGATCCAGGGACACATCAATATTGATATTCAGATTTTATCGTATCGTATCAAACTGTTTGTTTAAAAATTGTCGATTGATTTAAATGGAATAAACAATAGTATATAAATATAATACATTATTTAAATAGGGTTTACAAATAATGTAGCGAATATATGAAAACTAAATAAAATGTAATATAGGTTTCTAATTAATTAATTTTGATATTATCAATTTATTTTGAATCAATTTAAAAAATAATTGTATAATAAAAAGTTAATTGAAAATCGGTTAAGGATATTGGGCTTGACATCTAATATACGCCTAATGCACTTGCGCACATTTTAGACAATTGTACACGCTTGAAGAGCATCTTTGAGGTGCTCATACGTGTTCCGAGTAGATTATATAGCACTTTAAAGTACTCCCTATAATGCTCATATATAAAATTGATAGATTATTCATACTTGAGCCACATCTAACTAAGGATTCAAGCGGCACTTGATGTGCGCTAAAACAACATTCATATACCAATTTGTATATATAAAATTGTGCAGATACTGTTTTTGAGCAAATCTTGCGGGAAAGAAGAAAAAGGATAGAGAAAGAGGAGATAGGAAGAGAAGGAAGGTAATTTTTAAATTTTATTTTATCAGATCTGTTAGATTAAAGGATAAAGAAAAATATTTTCAAGCTCGATCTCTCGTCTATATTAGTTTTTCTCTAAATTTATTTATATTTAGTGGTTATTATACATACATGTTATCTATTACTTCCATCATTTTGATTACGTGTGGATATATATAATTTTACCAGTTATTTTGATGTTTCTTTTTTTTTTTCATAATAGTTGAGGAGTTTGTTTTGTACAACATGAATTAATTTTTTAAAATATTATATTTATTTATGAAATGTTTATAAAAAAGTTATAAAAATATGCATTTGATTTTATATGTGATATTTTACGTATATGTTTTGGGTTAAACTCTATTTTATTATTTATCTGAATGTTTATACTTTTTCACATGATAAAAAATTTTATATTTGTATTTTTTCAAAGTAAAAATTTTATACTTTTTTGTCAGTGTGAAAAATTTTGAATATTTGTTATAAAATTCCTGATTTGGCATTTTGTTAAAAATTATCGTAAAAAATTAAATAAAAATAATTTATTTAAATATCCTAATATATCGAGATAAATTTAAAAATTATACCTATCATCCATGAATGATAAAAATATAAGGTTTGACTTCAACTATTAGAAGTAATATATACATATATTCATATATATATGACTTGCTTATATTCTAAATAGCAGTTATTTGACTTAATATTATTGGAAGTACATGTAGTACTTTCTCAAAATTAGTTTTTTAGTTTTTAATTCTCAAATTGGACATGTTTTTTTGTTTTTGATATTTTTTCTATACTAGATTTGACATTTTAAGATTTTTCAACTATTGAGATTTGTTGGATTTGCTCATACTTTGATTTATCCAATTTATGGTATTTAAACTTTTAGATTTTGAGATTTAGGACGATTTTGTACATTTAGTTTATATGACCATCATAAACAGCTTATGAATTTTACGTTTGAAATTAAATTTGAACATAGAATAATTAGATATTTGATACACTTATTTTATTATTTTTGTTCATTCGTTTTGATTATGAATATGTTTATTTCATTATATATATGCAAACATATTTGTTGAACTTTTGATTCATACTTTTACTATTTTTAATAATTTTAAATTAGAGGGTTATAAATTTTTTATAAAGAGTTTGGACGTGAATATTAAGAAAGATTTGATTTATTTCTTTTTGCACTTAGAGCTATATTCTATAATTGTATTTGTGTTTTGATTATTCTTTGAAAAGGGTTATGTACGTATTGATTTGTGGTGGAGATTTATTCGATTTATTTTAGTATCGGGTTATTGATTGTAGATGATTATACTAGTTGACATTGCGATCATATAGTATTTAGACTGTCACTTTTTTTTATGG
>JAOVVI020015084.1:0-11304 GCA_028571085.2 Nepenthes alata | reverse complement strand
TTTTTTTTTATTTTAAAATCTAAATTGATACTCCGGTAACAGTACGGATGTACTTAGGGCGCCACCTAAACTAATCCAAATATTGTTTAAAATTTTATAATATTTAATTAATTTTTATTATACCCAAATTATCTATAGTAATAAATAATCCCAATTAAATTAGATAAAAATTTAGGATATTACATTCTTCGCCACATATAAAAATTTTATTCTCAAAATTTAACATTTCGGAGAAAAAAATCCTTTCAGATTCTAGTTTATCTTCTGCTGTCACAACATTGATCAAATGATCCTTCCTAGAAATCATTCGCCAAATGAATTATCCCAATTGCCACCATCTAGTATTTCCTATCTAAATCTAGGTTGGAACCATATCACAAGATAAATTCCTAATTTTCCATAAGAATTAATTCAACCACATACTAATTCCTTCAGTCATCAAAGTCTAGGAGACTTCTTGACAATTTATCAAATTTAAAGGCAACCCAAATTTACCAGCTATTTATTCGACTTAATTCAAATCCTTGAACGGACTAATGGACTTCTACTTCAGTTCATGCTAAACCTCGAAAATAACTCTTAACTGCAAACCTTATATTGAACCTTAAAACATATGGTTATTCGCTCCGTTGCGCTACTCTGATTAACCATTTACTTGCGTGCTAAAATAAAATCATCTTGTAACCCAAAATCATTGATCCATATTGGAGACCTAGGATACGTAATAGCTATAGGCCAATGAAAAATCCTAAAGATATCAATACAACTAAGGTAAGGTCCTTAATCCTCAAATTATGATTAACTTAGGAAACACAATTGAGACAATCACCCAAAAATTTGACACAGCCTCAAATCGCTACCTAGGTCTTGAAACATAAATGCTTAGCAAACTTATTATCTCGTTGGCAAACCAACGAGCCAATCTAGTTGACCAGCATGCATTACCCAAATTCACGATAAATGGAATATCCTCAAAAGCTAATCCATAATTATTCAAACACCCAATATCCTTGCCATTCTAACAACCCCAAAGCAAAACCCTGATAGACTGTATTTTCTACAGAAAATTTGATAAAATTTCGTCTATAATACGGTTGCCAAACTATACAAAGCCTGTGAAATTTCCTGAATATATACATAATCCATAAAAAATGTCTCCATGACATTAAAACAATAACACTACAATCATCACACAGCCAACAACACGACACAACAACGACCCACAAAACCACACAGTACAACAACAACTCACAGGATGCAATTGCCACATATTATTCGTGGCTCTAACGTTGTATATCTAAACACAACATCGGCCAAAGAGAGATGTTATTAAGTACCCGTTACAAACTATAATAACCTGCGGAAGTATAAATAAATCCAAATGACAATGGAAACTAAACTATCTGATTATCAACATTATATACAATATACATTAATAAGTTTAATTAAAATATAACTATATACAATTATCCACAACATATGTTAAATTATAAATTATAAGTATTCGATATGATCTTCCAAATTCACAGCCTAGTCCACTTCAAATCTCTACAGTGCTCCATCAAGTATAACAGGCCTGTACTAATTTGGAGGCAAGAGAAGATAGTAAGGGTGAGCCAAATACTCAATAAATATAATAAAATCAATAATGATAACAATTTATGTAAAATAAAGTAAAAGAGAGATATTTGAGTATAATGAGGATGCATAAATATAAAATATAATCGAATATACTTTGGAATACAATTGACTTTTTATGTTTTATCCTTTTTCTTTTGGGGATGTAAATTATACATAATTACTCATCTATACAGACCAGGGTCAGTAGATCTTACAAGCTAAAGGTGTCGGAGAACGAAGAAAGGATCATGACGCCCCACACGATCTAAGGTCATGAACTCTTATTTTAAACCCAGAGGAGGTCCCATCTACATATCATGCCTATAGACAGGCCAATAACATTATGCCCCCATGTCCCCCGGTCCCAGAGGTAATTCCTCATCCTTCCACAGTGATACCCTAAGGCTTACCAAAAGTATCACCCATTACAATACGTGGTCAGGATAATCTTTCAATCTCCACTGTAATACTAATGACATACCAAGAGATACTACCATCCGTAACATAAATCAATGGTCCTAGTTTCATGATTTTTTATTCTTTGGGGGAAGGTCCACCAAACTTATTTCACAATCTCCTCCATTTAAGAGAACAAATCAATTATATAACAATTGTAAAATTTTTCTCCAAATACTTGCTAGATTTTATCTTTTTTTTGGATTTAAGTCTTCTCATGACTTAATTTTCATATATGAATATCATAAACATATGAAAGAATAGAAATTTTTACCACTGAGGGGTAATTATAACTTTATAGGCTTCCGAACAACATTTCATTCACAATTATTTAACGAACATATTTTTCCAAATGTACAATTAAATACATGCGAATATATATGAAACTTAATTAACACTTAATTAATGCAAAAATTATGCAAAATTTACCAAAGTGGTTCGGGTGAAAAGTACCCGCACGTGAATAGTACCCACACGTGAATAGTTCCCCAGTTGTGCATATCAGATGATTCTCAAAAATTTGAGCATCCAATGGGTAAATTACATAATTCAAGACATGGATAATCATAATGTCAAGCCAATTTATGCATAAAACTTGAAATAAATACTTAAACGATATCCGGGCGCATTTTAGGGTTTCGACAAATGAATTTTCACATAAAACTATTAAATTAGACATCCAATCTATAAATTAACTTACATAAGATATGGGTCATGATATTCTAGACCCAATTTATGTCAAAGCTCCAAAAATCGGAGGCCAAAATCACCCAGGCGTGGGGTTAGGGTTTTAGTTCAAAAATCAGTCAATTTCTACAAATTTGGACATGAAATTCAAATATATACATAATCAAGCCATGGGTATCACAAGTACATACATGGGTTGGGTATTGAGACAATAATACCCAAAGGGGATCGGGGAAAAATCAAAAAAAATGGAAGAAAAGTGTATGGGTGCACTTGCTCGACCCGATCTACAATTTCTCCAACTAGCTTTCTCCCCCAAATTGGATGCATAATGGTTAAAAAGTCTGCACATGGCTTTTATGAGATCCTAATCCCGAAAACATGATAATTCCTAGTTATTAAATTGATATAAATGTGTTTAAGGTAAATGAATTAAGGAAAAATGTGGGAAAATTTTGGTTTAGATGCACATAAAGCCCCCAAGGCATCGGCGCCCAAGTGGCGCCTGAGGCACAACCGGGGCCTAAATAACAGAACCTCACACTCAAAGCGTGCCCAGGAGGCACTCGAGCACAGGCATGAAATTATACGTGGTGCCTACTTGGCACTAGAGCACCGCTCGAGCGCCAGTCACGAGCCGGTCAGATGCTTTCTTTCCCTCCGTTTTTATAAGGGATTAGGGCTCATTTTGGCAAGAGCTCAATGGCAGAACGGGAAGGAGAGAAGAGAGAAAGGAAAGGGAAAATCAATCTGATCTGATCCGATCTGGGTAAAAATAACTGTAGACCGACCTCAGGCAAGTGTACCTCGGACACTATTTTCTATTTTTACTGATTTTTTGTATCGTAAAAATGGTATTTATGCCCTAAAAGCATGTTTCATCTTGTTCTATATAAATAAAACCCATTTCTGTAAATTATTCAGACAGATTTCTTGTTTATATATATATATATTACAATATCTGGCTTTAATTTCATTAAAATGCATGTGTTTGGTGTCCGTTTATTGTCCAATAGTTTTAACTAAACCCTACGTACGAAAATGAAGGGTTTAAATGATTTTTACCAATATTTTCTGTTATATAAAAGTTAATCTGTTCTGAGATAAAACTCCTGATGTAATCTGTTTCTAAAAATTTTACACTGACTTATACTGATAAATCACTGTGAACTTCTGAAGCAAACTGAAGGGTTTTAGACCGTTATTGTATATTTTGAAACAAATTTGAAGGGTTTCAAGCTTTTTGTATATTCTGAAGTGAAATTGAATGGTTTTAGACTATTACTGTATATTCTGAAAGTGACTGAAGAGTTATTGTAAAACTCTGACTGATTTCTGAAACTACAAAGGGTTTTCAGTAATGAAATAAGAAAGAAAAATATTTCTGATACTGTTAATTAGGACCCGTGACTAATATACAGTAAGGTTAAGTTATCCAGAATGCCTTAGAAAGTTATGGTGATAATCGAGGATAATTCTATCCATGAAGTTACACATGGTCCGCCATTCCTCTGGGCGTTAGTTTCAGATGGTAGAATTCTGATGACCCGCCGACCATCGGGAGGTATTTGTATATAGATCCCATGAGAAGGGGTCTCCAGTTCCTGTCATCGGCCTTTGATTGTATAGATTAAATACAATCTATCCACGATTAGTAGGGTCTACTGGTTGGGTCCTTTACTGATAAAAAAGGACTTTTTCATATTTTATATAATTAAGAACGATTTCATCTTTCTGAAGCCTGTCTTATCAATTTAGTATTAACGAAGTATGATTACACTGACTTATACTTTTTAAAATTTGAGTGTTTTTATTTCCCGATAGTTCTGTAATCTCCTACATCATGTTCTGCTACATTTTCTGTAAATCACTACTTTATAGTATTTATACTTTAATATGCATATGTATCTATTTTACTGCATTCTTTTCTGCATAAATATTTTACTGCATGCCTGCATGTACCTTGCTGGACCTCGACTTACTATTTTATTATTTTTTCTCCTCTAGATGAGACTGTAGAGGTAGTGTCGGACAAGGAGTGACCTAAAGCTTAGCTTGATAACCTTGGAGATTAGAAGTATTTTGAAATTATCTTAGAGAAACAGTTGGATATAAAGACCTAATTTTGATATATGGTTTTGTATATGGATCTTATGCCTATGGATTCTTGTCTATAGAATGCATGTGGCGTATGTGACGAAACAAGGAATTGTGCTTCTGTAGGTTTATAGTTTTACTTTCGCTATATACTTTTTGGTTTCTCTACAGGTCCTAGTTGGCAGCTCTCGTTTGAATTCTGATATAGTAGATATGATTGTTGACTTAATTCCATGGATGACATTTGTGGTCCTGTGAACGCATGTTGTAGAAAAATTGTGGTATAAATGGATAGTTGTATGCATGTACTACTGGTTTGTTATACTCATTTTTGTACAGGTTTATATTTCTATTTAGCCCAATTTTAGAAAAAACTCTGCCCATTTTTTCTTCGAACCTTGAGTGAGATCTAGGCTTCTATTCCTAATCTGAATGACAGAATTAATTAAGGATAAAAAAAATCCGTTCAGTCATAATTGGTATTAGAGAAAATAAGATGCCTTAGGAATAATTTGAATCGTACATAAAAGTTTAGGAAATGATCCTGACTGACCGAATAAGTTGAGGTAGATATAGACCGAATAAGTTAGGTTAGAAAATCCTAAGTGTTCTAGCTTACATAAGTTAGAATTGCCCTGAACTTGGACTTAGTGATTAGGTTAATCGATTTTGAATGTAGGCTAGACCTAGACCGATTGATTTAGGTTTAAGGGCTCAAATCGAGTTATTCTATGTTAAGGCAAAATGAAGTGGTTAGAATTAGATAGAATGTTTAGGTTTTGGCCTTAAGGATTTAATTTAAAATGTGTTGATTCTAATCCTCCCTCAAAACTGATTACTTCAAATTAAGGATCAAATAATGTTTGTAATTATAGAAAATAGTAAGACCTTTAGATAAGGGCCTTCCATGGGATGTTGGTCGACCGCAAGGATAAGGAGAAGAAATTGCTTAGGAGCACCTCAAGAATTTGAATCTAATCAGTACCGAGTCAGGGATGAATATGATGGTACCGAAATAAGGTCTAAATAGTCAATTTAGTTTAAGATAAGTCCAATTGGCACTAGGACGAGATCCTCAAGGTTACACATGACAGATAGGATAAGATATGAAATCCTGTGGATTCCGAAGGTGTTGGCTGTATCGACAATAACCAGATGCTTGAAATAAGAATAGTTAATATTGTCTCTGATAAAATGAAGGATGAAGATTACCTTTGGTATGAATTTCAAGAATAAAATGATATTGCAGGGAGTGTTGTGGTCCTAATATGGACAAAAATTTTATTGAAAAGAAGTTTTTGAAAGAGTGATTTGCTTGGGATAATTTGATCGCATGATAGAGGATTTCCTATGTTCTCTTGGGTCAAATAGAAAGGAAGTCCGGTACCTGAAACTGAGGTTTTGTAGTGCTAGTAAATGTATTGAGGTAATGTCTATCATGGTGGAAAGTGATAACTCTGAATATTGATATCCCGGTATATGCATTATTTGGGGCTTTTAGTCCATATATTGTCTATGTTTCCTAGGTTCATTCGTAATCAGAGGAACTTCGATATGGTATTTAGAGACATTTCTTAACGACAAAGATCTAATTAATTTTCTACTAAGTAATCTTCAGAAGCTATGTTGACGCTAGTTAAGGATGAAAAGGGAATGAGTATTTAAGTGTTCCAATTTCTAGAATAAAATCTAATGACGTCAATCCTAAGGAGCAACCCTTGTTTGAAGGAATTATGAATTTTGATGTCCGATTTGGGTTCATAAATAATTAATCTTGATGGAGTATTAAGATGATTTGGGTGGCAAATTGCCACACTAGAACTAATAATTTTGAACGGAATAATCAAAAATATAATTAGGCTCATGTTTCGAGAAGTAATGAAACTAATAAGGTGATGCTTGCGAGTTATGTAATGAGGTGTGTGCTAAGCGTAGATGACATACTAGGCCATATCTAAAAAGTCATTAGGTGGATACGAAAATTGGAGGAAACTGTTAAAGAGAATAATTGTCTATCCAATTAACGAATAAGATTATTGTTGAGGTTATACCGAGATCAACAATGATCTTGAGGATTCGAATAGTGCCGATGAAGATATTTGGAAAAATTTGAAATAATCAGAAGTTAATGATTAGATGATTAGGAGTCTCTGAGATTGAGGTATCTGTAAGATAGGTGAAGGAATTACTACGAACTAGTCCCGTTGTTGGGACAAGTATGGTTATGAAAGCCTAAAAGGAGAACCCTCGTGATTTTGCTTGAGGTTGATTCGAATGGTAAATCCTTTGGACTTTAGTCAGATTATTGTGAAAATTGAGTGGTTTGAGTAGAATGAATAAATTTGTTTAACAATAGAGTGATTGTCTCAATTGTGTTTTATGCAAGTTATAATCAAGAATTTATGGATTTTGCCTTAGAGATGTTGACCTCTTTGAGATTTTTGGGTTCTGCCGACCCTTTCGGAAGTTAAAAGGATACTCGAGAATATTTATGTAATTTACATCGAGAGGATATAATGCCCTGCAATTGGGTTATGCATTCTAAATGAGAGGCAAGGTTAATCGAATTGGGAAATAGACGTTGAGTCTAATTAGAAAATGGACTGCCCTTTTTGGAGTCAGTAAATGACCATTTGAGAATCAGATTATAAACATTTTGAGGGACATATGTATTTGGAGGCAAAGACCAAGCCAAGCTGTTCTATTGGGCGGATTAGAGGCAATTAAAATTAACATTAGTCTCTCAAGATTTGTGTAGAATCGGGAGAGCGTCGGTTAGAAGATGTTAAAGGAGCTTCAAGGCTTTTGGAAGATATGAATATACTAATGGGCCAAGTGAGCTGCTAAGTAAGTTAGCACAGGTCGTAATATTCCTGAAAAAGATTATGATTATATTATTCTGCACTAATAGGTATCTACCCTCAAGCAAAGTGGGGGAGGAGCTGTGATTGAAATTGTTTCACCCGTAATTAAAATTTGGTGATGAGGTTCTTACTTTGAGGGCTTATGGATAGTTCCCACGAAGGAATTAACGTCTTGGAAACCCAAGAGTTAAGAGCTATAATAGGAGGATCTCGATATTTTTGAGGAAGGTGAATGTTGAAATCGATAGTTGAGATCAGAATATGTGGAATTGTTTCAGAAGATAACTCTGATCTAATAATTTTGAGGATTGACATGATTATGTTATGGCAGAACCTTAGGAGATCCCGAGCAGAGTAATTTGTTTAAGAAATGTGTTCTCCTGTATCGCTTATCGATCGATACTCTTGTATTAAGTAGGAGAGGATTTCCTAGTTAAAAGTTATTCCTCCATTGATTGAATCAGTAATTGAAAGTTTCTATTGAGAAATTGTGGATTCTGTCTTAGGAGATAGCTTTTCCTAATAAATTAAGAATTTGAATGGTTGTGTCCTGATGAAAACTGACTTTAGAAATGGTAAGTGGATAAGCTTGCCTATGGATTATGTAGATAGATTTCGGCGGATGCCAGTATTGATAATGAATGCCAAGGGTTTATCGACTTGATATGCCTTGGTGCCTTAATGGAACTAAAAATTTTGGGTAGGCTCAACTACTTGAAAAATAAAATGTCACATTCCTAAGTTGGGAAACATAATCGTGTCTAAAATATAGAAATTTCCTTAGGGAGAGTTATGATCGAACTGGCCCACCCATGAATATTACAGGTGATGTGTTCGGGTTGAACTAGTTGGTTCATCAGTATGCCAACAAAATCTGAAATTGCTCAGTGTAGAAGTTTTTGAGATTTTGAGGTTGAAAATTGTTAAAGCCTTAAACTTTTAGGTAATGACCTAAAACTGTATCAAAATTTATGATTTTTGTTATAGTTAGAACTTCTTATTCTGTGGTGAATTGAGGATCTGTGGGGATTATTTCTGTGGTATGGGAATCAAAAAATTGGTTTTAATCAAGGCTACTGTATAAGTTGTGTGTTCACAATGGAATATGTGTCGTATGGAAATGTCGAGTTGAAGACATATCAATGAAATAGAGAGAAAGTAAAGTATCCTTCCTTGAAGTTTAATTATAATTTGAGATGTATGTAAAAATCCTAACCGAACCTGATGGAATAATTTGGGTGCTAAGGTTATTTAGTGTGGTGATGAATCTGTTTATGTATTAAAGTCTAAGGTAATGTTCAGATGAAACGCTCAATCTCGAGGTTTAATATGAAATGAAATAAGGCGTTCTGCTTGTTTAAAGTTTGGAATTAAGTTCAAAAAATGGTTAATGAAATAGCATTGTCTTCGAAATTAGTGAATTTAGATCCAGAAAGGATGTGTCGACTAATGAGAATCAAGACAATTCTAATATTTAAGGATTTCTGAGATAACCATCCTGATTTAGAAATGAATCGGAGATATTAAGAAAGTTTCTTGATTCTGAAAATTTAAGGATCGTCAAATTTCGAGGATGAAATTTATGTAAGTGGGAAAAGTGTCAGATCATGATCCCGAAAATATGATAATTCATAGTTATGAAATTGATATAAATGTGTTTGAGGTAAATGGATTAAGGAAAAAAATGAAAGAAATTCGTTTTAGAGACGGATCAAGCCCCTGGGGCATCGGCCCTCGAGCAAGAACATGAAATTATACGGGGCGCCTACTTGGCACTCGAGCGATCCTCGAGCCCCAGCCATAGGCCCCTCACGTGCTTTCTTTCCCTTTGTTTTTGTAAGGGATTGGGGCTTATTTTGGCTGGAGCTCGACGAAAAAATGGGAAGGAGAGAAGAGAGGAAGGAAAGGGAAGAGAAAGGAAACGGAAAATCAATCCGATCTGATCTAATCAAAGTAAAAATAACTGTAAACCGACCTCAGGCAAGTGTACCTCAGTCTCTATTTTCTATTTTTATTGATTTTCTCTATCTCAAAAATAGTATTTATACTCTAAAAGTATGTTTCACCATGTTCTGTATAAATAAAGCCTATTTCTACAAATTATTCAGACAATTTTCATGTTTATATATATATACTGTAATATCTGGCTTTCATTTCATGAAAATGCATGTGTTTGGTGTCCGTTTATCGTCTGTTAGTTTCAGCTAAACCCTAGGTATGAAAATGAAGGATTTTAATGATTTTTACTCATAATTTCTATTATATAAAAGTTAATCTATACTGAGATAAAGAACCTGGTATAATCTGTTTCTAAAAAGTTTGCACTGACTTATACTGCTAAGTCACTGTAGACTTCTGAAGCAAAACTGAAGGATTTTAGATTGTTACTGTATATTCTGAAATAAATCTGAAGGGTTTCATACTATTTTTATATATTTTGGAGCAAAACTGAAGGGTTTTAAACTATTAATGTATATTCTTAAACTGACTAAAGAGTTATTATGAAACTCTGATTGATTTCTGAAATTGAAAAGGGTTTTCAATTATGAAATAAGAAGGAAAAATATTTCTAATAATGTTAACTAGGACCAGTGACTAATATACAGTCAGGTTAGGTTCTCCGGCATGCCTTAGAATGTTATGGTAGTAATCGAGGATAACTCTGTCCACGGAGTTACACGTGATCCACCCTTCCTCAGGGTGTTAGTTTCAGACGGTAGAATTCTGATGATCCACTGACCTTCGGGAGCTATTTGCATATAATCCACCATCCTTCAGGAGGTATTTGTATATAGATCTCGCGAGAAGGGATCTTTTATTCCTGTTATCGGCCTTTGATTGTGTAGATTGAATACAATCTATCCTCGATTATTCACCCCCTCTACTAGTAGGGTCTACTGGTTGGGTCCCTTACTAAAAATAAATAAATTTTTCATATTTTATAGAATTGACACCGATTTCTGCTTTCTGAAGCATGTCTTATCAATTTAGGATTAACGAAGTATGATTACACCGACTTCTACATTCCAAAACTTGAGTGTTTCTGTTTCCCGACAGTTCTATAATCTCCTACATCATGTTCTGCTATATTTTTTTTGTAAATCACTGCTTTATAGCATTTATACTTCAACATGCATGTGCATCTATTTTACTGCATTCCATTCTACATAAATATTTTACTGCATGCCTGCATGTACCTTGTTGGATCTTGACTCACTGTTTTACTATTTTGCCCTCTCCAGATGAGACCATAGAGCTAGTGATGAATGAGAATGAGTGACCTAAAGCTTAGCTTGATGACCTTGGAGATCAGAAGTATTTTGAAATTATCTTGAAGAAACAGTAGGATGTAAAAACCTGATTTTGATATATGATTTTGTATATGGATCTTATGCATATGGATTCTTGTCTATAGAATGTATGTGACGTATGTGATGAAAAGGGAATTGTGCTTCCGTAGGTTTATGGTTTTGCTTCCGCTATATACTTTCTGATTTCTGTACAGGTCCTAGTTGGCATCTCTCGTCTGAATTCTGATATAGTAGATAGGATTGTTGAATTAATGCCATGGATGGCATCT
>JAOVVI020015083.1:0-11304 GCA_028571085.2 Nepenthes alata | reverse complement strand
TAACGCATCCACGTCAACAATGTAAAAAGGACAAAGGGTAGAAAAATGAGTTAAATGACATCACAAAGTGTTCAAAGGAATGATAGGAGCATACTACACGAAAGTGTCCAAAGATATAATCAACGGTACGAAAGTTCAACTAAAAGAAACGTTCAACGAGGAAAATGATCTCACCATCATTCAAAATGTCACGTCTTCCAAGTTAAACTCTTGCATTCAAGAGTTAACATAAAATGGACATCATTATGCTACCAAATCAATCCAACCACCACCCGGATAACCTCAATCGAATAAAATCATTACATAGAATATTTGCCACAAACTAAAATTCCTACCGTATTAACTTAGTCAACCTTTGAATCATCATTGCTATAATACACAATTCAAACCGTCCATAACTTCTCTGCTAACACCAAAATCCACATTATTAACTTTACAACCTTATCACCAAATTTCATAAAAAATTTTTAACATAGTCAATTCAACAGTTCTCCAACATATTACTCCAAATTCAACATGCAACAATTTATACACAACTCTTATTATTTTCATCACAAAAGGAAATTTCAACATTTTCTCTCATAATTTTTCATGCATTTTACCTTTATTTACAATATATCTTCATGTAAGCACCCGTAATTTCATTATTAACATACACAATACAACCATTGCCCAAGCCTAAATTTGAATCACTATCCAATTACTTCAAATTTCATCATTGAACCTTGAATATCACCCTCGGCTGGCCTTTTCTCCACATTTCTCCAAAATCTATAACATGCAGTGACAATTTTTCAACATTCAACAACAAATTTCAACATTAATCTCATCCTTATCTCATTTCCAACAACAATCCTGAATATACTCATTTTTTTTTATCATATATTATAAGTTGAGATCAAACTCCAACCCTCATGACTAACCCTATAAAGATACACATGGAACATATTTTTCAACCTACGATAATCAGCTTTCTTACATGTAACAATAAATTCCTACATGTGACCATATATTTCAAACATGTATCTCATAATTTTCTCATTCCGAGAAAAAATAAAAAATCAACTCACATTTTTCATAGAACTTGAAGATAAGAGTCAAAATATACAATGGTCAAGATGAAGGATGTGTAAATTATGAAATTACATGCTTGATTGGCTCCCCAAACATTCTCCTTCTTCACCTCTTTCTCTCTCTCTCTCTCTTTTAAGTGACCCTCGGCTTATGCAAAAAAGAGGAAGCCCAAGGCTTCTTATGGCTTTGATATACTAGTTTCTACACTTGTCACCTCCTCACCCACAAGTTGGATTTGCTTCATGAATTAGGACACCTAAAGTATTCCACTCACTTTCATTCACACATCAGCCGGCCAGCTTTTAGATTAATTATGGGGATTAGCCTAATGCTAATTATATCACTAATTGGTGTATAAATCAAGCATTCAACTACTAATTTATATGGATCCGCTTAAACTCTAAAAAACTATAAGATAATTATTTCTGAATTATTTAAACATCTTGTTTGGTAAAGATATTATAAACATGTCTAAGCACATATTGATCAAATACTAATTTAAGCCCAAACTGAGAATAAAATATTACAACTTAAATAATTGTTTAACCATAATAACAAATTTGGAAAAATTTGGATATCATACCACTTCATAGAGGTTGTCTTAGGGGTGACTAAAGAGTATCTGCCACATGACGCCACTTGCATATATTATTATGTGGTATTATGTTATAGCTTCTTTTTGCTTCTATGTTTCCTCTTGTCAACTATCAAGTTATTTGGTGCTTCAGATTTGAGCTTAGACCACTCTGCTGATCATTAGACCACTGATCAAGTATTCAGTGAACACTGTGGTGATGATTTTGAAAAGTTTTTCCCTTCTAATGAGTATAAATAACTCAACAAATGAATTTCGTCCTGGTTGTTTTGCTTACCTTTAGTTTTGAAGACTTTGCTAAAATTGATAAACATGGGTTGTCTTGAAAATGGAAGATAACATGTTAACTTGGAAGTTATGCTTGTAGAGACTTACTCGTCTGAAATCATGGTTGTCATGCGTTTGAATTCTGTTTTGCTGGTTGAAAATCTTTAACATCTCATAAAACATTTGCCAAAAAACCCATGTTTAGAGAACAAAGCCGAAGCATCCCTCAGTTTCCTTTCTCAATGATACAAGGCTTTGTGCTGAACTTTTTGGCTACTGGTGTGAGTATGATTTGGTATTCAAAAAGTGATTATTACCTGAAAAAACTCATGAAGTGCTAAAATAGCCAAAAGTAAATCTATGTGCTAGAAAGCAAAGGCTAAGCATTCTGATTTGTTACTCCTCACGCCTATTGAGTTTGCCAGGTTAGGATGATTTTCCAATGGTAAATTTTTATTTTTACAAAACTGAAATTGTTTATCTCACAAGTTGAGAATCTAAATGGGACTTGGAAAGATAGCTATGTTTATGTTCATTTTAGACCCAAATACATAAAGGATGCCGACCTAAAGGGCTCCTTGTGGAGCATGCACTCCGAAGATGGCAGAAACCACTGACCTGGTTCAAAGCCAACAACTTCGAACAAGTGTCCAACTGCTGCAAACGGATGCAAAGACCAAGTTAAAGCATGAAAGACACATCAGCACCTAAACGTAGGCTAAACCATTAGTCTCTTAGTGAGCTAACTGTAAGATTCTGGCACAGCGCATGCAGTTTTACTTGACGCATTGACAAGGCGACTGACATGTCTGAAAAAAAGGTTGATACTTGATTCATTCCTTCCCCTCGAAGCCTTTGCCACTTGTCTGAGATGAGCATCCTTTGATCTAAGTACATGCTCCAATTTGCTTTCTTCAATTATTTATTCCAGATTCACTAAACAGAAGATTTACAAAACGGATGTTGGTTGGACAACAAATATGTGCCTAATAATGATCCAGGAAAAGGAATTGTTGTCTTTTTACCCAAGATTCACAATGAACTAACTCTAGACTCCATCTCAACTGCCACTTTTGGCTTCTAGTCTACAAATGCACCACCAACCCACAGTTTAAAGGATTTGCGAACATTTATCAAGAAAATATAACACTGAGAGCTCCAAAGAGAAACTACCTAAGACCAGCAAAAAGAGTTCTCTCCCATCATTGAGGGAAACTTGATCATTTATAACACCTCCAAGAAAGAGGTAAAGTCTCACTCCTAGGAGCAAGAATCATACTATCTGCACAATGGATAACCCACCTTGAAAAACATCAAGCGTCCCTTGATGATCATGCTGCAAGGAACCATTTCCCAAAGACTGTCTACCTCTTGTCAAGCCCATCAAAGTGCTTGAACCTCTCACAACAACTAACCTAAAATAGGAGTCTTGTGGTTGAATTCAAAGAACTGGTAATCTTTTAACCCACATTTCTCAAGCTAATACTAACTTAGGCTTCTGAAGGGTTTAATTGGAAGAAAAGCCCGGGCTCCCTTGAATTTGTTGTTTGTGGTGTGCTCAAACCTCAAAGATTAGGGTCGTTAAATTTAGAATTGTATCCCTTTCTTGGTGATCACCGCTTCGGATAGACATTTGTTCTGGTATGAATGATTGGCGTTGTCTATGGAAGCGATTAACTAAGCCCTATCCAGCTACAAGCTTAGACGTTCCATATAAAAGAGAGAATGAAAACACTCATTCTTCATGTGAAGCTCAAGGTTGCAATGCTCTTCCTCTAAAACCCAACCTAGAGGGAAAGGATCCTCAACCCCTCCTCAAAGCTAGACCGTCTCGGACATGGTTGCCATTCTTAGCACCATGATGACCCATATGGGTGAAATGGCCACGGCCTTATGGGGGCTTAACAATAGAGTATAGTCCCAACCTGCCGAAGTAGGCCTACTAGTGCCCTCGACAAGGGCAATGACCTCGCCTTTGAATTACTGTGCAATCATGCTGGCGTAGAAGTGTGTAACAAAGAACTTATGATTCTTGTTATAAAGATCAACCTAAGAAAGGGGAGTTGGGAAAAGGAAGAAATGAGGGAGAAATTTAGAAAGGAAATGGTAAAATAAGAAGAGACAATAGGCTACTGATTTGATTCCCTAGAAGGAATGAGGAATTAACTGCATACAAAGCATCTAACCTCCCTACAATCTGTTTCTACATTTCTTTTATACTGGTTATTTGCTACAACCTCCTCTCAAATAACTGTAGCCTTATAATGATCAGCTACTCAGCTTCCTTTACAACTACTTTTGTCGCCTAAACAATATTGATAACAAAACTAAAGTTTGTTACGATTTTGCTACTAATTAACCAGCATAATAACTGCATTGCTGACTTCCTTAAGTCCTATGCTGCTGATCTGTTTGCTCCTGATCTATTGCCAAATGTGCTGACATGAGCTGTTGCTGATCTTGTCTTATTTTGCCTTGCTGATCCTTTATTGGTTGAGCTGAAGATACCATCTTGCTTATAGGAGCCATCCAGCTACTCCTTTCACTCTTACTGGCCAGTCCTCCAAGCATCTACTGATCATTATGTAACAAATACCCTCCCCTTCACCACTTTCTTGTCCTCGAGAATGGAAAGAAGAAAATGGTTTCCTTCTAAAGGAAGAGTCTTCCAATGTGGCTTCAGAAATATCCATGTTAGTCCATTGAATGAGCCATTATTAAACTTGAGAGGATCCTCTATTCACCATTTCTAGTGGACAATTTGCAATGGTTCATCACAACCAATTGTTGATTCGTGAGCAAGGACCGAGTAGGATGTGGTTGATGATGATGCCTAATGTACTTTTTGAGTAATGAGACATTGAAGACTGGATGAAGCTTGCATTACAGGGGTAGTGTAAGTCGATATGCCACCTTGGTAATCTTAGCTTCTATTGGAAATAGACCATAGTACTTGGAAGCTAATTTCATAAATTTTCAGAGAGGCATAGAAGTTTGCCTGTAAGGCTGCCACTTGAGATACACCATGTCTCCCACTTCAAATGCTCGATCTGATCTATGTTTATCAGCAAGTGTCTTCATATGATTTTGTAACGAAAGCAATTGTTCTTTAAGGAAATGGTTTAGGGAGAATCGATTTTGAATGTATGTTTGGACTGAAGCAAAAGAAGTGTTAGTAGAATAGTCCATAGGTAAGTGAGGTGGTTAATATCCATAAAGTGTTTGAAAAGGTGACGATTTCAGGGCTGGGGTAGGTGGAATTATACCACCATTTAGCTAGAGGAAGAGAAGGTAACCAATTATGTGGTCTGTGGCTTGTGATACATCTTAGATAACCCTTTAACATTTGGTTAACCCTTTCGGATTTGTCATTAGTTTGAGGGTGATGCATTGAATTGTACCACCATTTGTATCTGATATGATGGTAGAAAATAAGCTGTGCAATTTCACAATATCGTGCAAGAAGAGTTGGGCAATAGTTACTGCATTGAAGGGATGTTTTAAGGTAAGAAGTGTGCATACTTGGTAAATTTGTCAGCAACTACCAATATCTTGTCTTTACCTTGTGAGGTTGACAGCATTTCAATAAAATCCATTGTAGTAACAACCCAAGCTTGAGATGGCATGGGTAAAGGTTTAAACGGGCTAGGGTGTGGTGTTCTGTCATACTTGTTTTGTTGCCATATGTCACAAGCATGTATGAATTGAATCACTCGCTGATGTAGGCTTGGTCAATATTATAGTTGATGCACCCTTTTATAAGTTGCCACAATATCCGAATGTCCTTCTATTGGAGAATCATGAAGTGTAGATATAAGTTTGGTCCTTAAATCAGTTGTAGCTTCAGTGTACATTCTGTTATGGTACTTTAAAATACTAGCTTTGTACTGAAAGGGATTCCTGCTGTTTGGATTCATCATAAGAGAAGTTTTTAGTGGAAGTGTCAAGTTGTCTTGTAGATAAGTATCTTCCACTTCTTTTAGCAATTGTGGAATGATGCCCGAATAACTACAAAAATCTGCTGACTCAAATCACCTTGAAAGAGCATCAGCAACTATATTCTGCACACCCTTTTTGTTTTGTTTAGTGTATTGCAATCCCAATAGTTTTGTGAAATTCTTGTGTTGTAAAACTGAAGTAATCTTTTGTTCCAATAGATGATTGTGGCTTTCTTCAAGATGACTCGGACTCAAATTGCTCGATCTAATCCGAACCGACATGGAAAACTCAAAACATTAATACTTATCATAAATACATTATCAATAAAATATTCATAATAAATATCATTTGCTTGAAATGGGAGATAATATAAATATCTATAAAATTAAAATTTACCGAGAATGTAATCCCGGTAAAATATCCAAAACTAATAAAATAATAAAGAAATTTTGATATCTCTCATCGCAAAACTCCTAGATTTCGAGATCATCTCTACCTAAAAGTTCGACAGCAAATGAACGATCGTCTCTGGCATGCTATTATCCCCGCTACAATAGAGCAAAAAAACATATGGTGAGCCAAATGTCTAACAAGTAAATAAAATCAATAACATCATAATACAAGAGAGTATCTTAGGTAATAATATCAAATATATATAAAATTAATGATAACATGTAATAAACCCATAATTATTCAAGACTAAATATCATAACATAACTATGACTGAAAAGTCACAAGACAATTGAATATTACAATGTAATTAGAATTTCACTGAATCTGAATCTAAATCTCAACGCGCGCTAAAGAGACCTACAATAACTGGTCGAAAACCACAAGCCAAACGATATCTTCTTATCCATCCGGACTGTTCAGCGAGTAGTTGTTAGGGAAGGCCAAACTTCCTTCTAGTTTTATAAATATCCCTCACTCTAGTAAGAAGAAGGGGAAAAAGAAAAAAAAGTATATAGAGCATACTCCGAGCGCATCTCTCTCTCTCAAAGACGTTTCTTGTGGAAGTGCATCACATTTCGTCCCCTTGCACGTGTATTAGTATTTTCATCATACATTCTCCATCTTTCTTTTTTTATAAAAAGATTACTAATTTGAGTATCGAAGGATATATTGTGAAGTGAATCCCGCCAACTTCTGACATTTTGTCTACTTGTGTTGCATAAGATCCAAGTCCAAGGTTACAGAGATCGAACCCACTTCATATCAACCAAACGCAAAGATCAGATATATGACTCCCCAACACGTACAATAATTTAGACCTGAGACGCATCATTGGTGCCATACTGTAGGAAGCGATCGAAAGGTCAACTTAAGCACTACTCACACCGAAGCAAAAATAGTTAACATCAGAACTTAAGCGAGTGCTCTTGCTAGGGACGCCACCTCGCCCAGTAATAACCCCTCGTGGGAGGCCATGGGGTCAGTAGGTGCTTTTCATGCAAGCGCTCAATGCTCGTATGGACTATATCTGAGATGCTACAGACCCTTTGCGCACAGTGGGGCTAGCTTAGACCGGGGGCTCCTTCCTCGACCACCTGCGCCCCAACTTCTAGAAGGAGTAAGAGAAAGAAGCGCCCAGCAGAGGGACATAGTGTCCTGACGACCTATGGGCTTGAGCAACCTCAAGTGATAGGGCCCAATTGCGGTTGGAGGGCTGGCTGTGCCCTAGGTCACATGATGAAAGGTCAAAACGGCGAAATCCTCGCTACTCCTATGACAATCGTTGACCTCCAATCCAAGAGGAGGCCTCCTGCAACATTAAGCGAACGAGCGGAAGCAACTAGCCAACCTGGCACCCATCGCAAAATTACTTAGAGTTGAGGACCTACCTTAACGCAAAGAGGATTGCTACCACTACTCAGGTGGAGGAGTATAAATGGAGAAATATGGTAGCATGTGTTTGGAGAAAGTGCCTAGGAGCACTCCACAGACCTTAGGAAATCTCCATTCACAATGGAGATTCGAACATGGCCACTCTCTCACAAATTCAATATGCTAGTCTTGGACGCCTACGATGGAAGCGCCAATCCAATGGATCATCTAGACCACATCCGCACTCTCCCTTCAGAGCCTGGACGAGGCGACTATGTGGCAATGCTTCCCCCTGACTCTCAAGGGAGACTCCCAAATTTGATTTTATTGTTTACCACCAAATTCGATCCAATTGTTCTAGAAGTTGGTCAACAACTTTATATCCCAATTTGCGTCTAATCGAAGAGAGAAGAACGGCCATGGCACCTCGTCCACATAAAACAGGGGTCGAATGAAAGTTTGAAGCACTTTCTAGGATGATTCGTCATCGAAGCCCGATTGATACCCCGGCTTATAAATGAAGTAAAGTTGAGTGCTTTCTTATCAACTCTGAAGCTGGGTGAGTTCTTCAAGCATCTGGCGTACAAGAATCCCCAAACCTTCCATGAGACTGAAGCCATTGCCCGTGCTTACATATTAGTAAAGGAGACTAATGAGGCAAAGAAGCCGAGGCGGGTGACGATCGGAAAGAGAAGGAATGGAGATAGCACCTATGTCTGAGACCCCAGGAAGCATCTATGAACTGAGTCAGGTGCTCGAAGGGAGTACAAATTTCTGAACCTGACTTCCTTGAACGACCATCATACTAACATTTTAATGCAGATTTGGGATGAGAAATTCCTGAAGTGGCTGAAGGCATTGAGGAATCCGGATGGAGGAGACCAATAGAAATACTACTTGTGTCACAAGTCTGCAAGTCACATCACTAAAGATTGTCGTACATTGTAGAAAGAGATCGAAGACCTGATCAGAAAAGGGCACCTCACCTGATTCCTACGAAGACCCGAATAGGCTCACGGTGGAGCAGGCAAGGACGAGGCTAAGCATTCTAGGAATCGAGTGGTAGTCGGGCTCATTAACATGGTAACGATGCGACCAATGAAGAACAACCCCCCAAATCATCCAGAATTAGCCGTTGGCAGCAAACGGTCGAGGGTAGGGTTTAGAAATGATGTTATTAGTTTCAGCGATGAAGATTTGACACATGTAATAACTCCCCACTCTAATCTCTTGGCTGTATTTGCCTTCATTTCAGATGGTATCGTAGATTACCAATTGAAACTAGTATTTGTTGATAATGAAAGTTTTTAAAATTTTACTTTACCACATACATACTTTAAATTGAGTCTAAAGAGGAGTCAAATGAAACCCACCGATGGACCCCTATATGGGCTAGATAAAGAGCCAGTACCTGTCCAGGGGTGGTCCAATTGGAAGTCGCACTGGAGGCTTATCCGAGGACAGCCTCCAAGATGCTCACCTTTTTGGCAATAGACTTTTCATCCATCGACAACGTCATCCTGAGCTGGCCCTACTTGACCGCTTTCAAGGTTGTGATGTCAATTCACATCTAAAGATGAAGTTTCCTACTCAGTGCGACATAGGAGAGGTCATCGACGATCATATGACTGGCCGAACATGCTTACCTATCTCAGGATACTCAGGCGCCTCTCGACCAACCAATTGAAGACCTCAATTT
Source organism: Nepenthes alata (assembly GCA_028571085.2). Taxonomy (NCBI): domain Eukaryota; kingdom Viridiplantae; phylum Streptophyta; class Magnoliopsida; order Caryophyllales; family Nepenthaceae; genus Nepenthes; species Nepenthes alata. Next base: position 1,906 of record JAOVVI020015083.1, on the reverse strand, counting down.
TCGTGACGAAACCACCTTATAGAAAGCCTTGTTTGGCGAGTCTATGGACTGAGTCCCCTTAGATCCTAGTGATCCTAAGAGATACTTACAAATTGGGAGTTTCTTACCGGAACCCCTCTGAGACCAGTTGATAGACTTCCTCAGCGGAATTTCTATATCTTCGCTGAGACACTTGTTGACATGCCAAACATACCGACCGAAATAATGGTGTACAAGTTGGGCCTATGTGAGTTTTCGAATTTAAGAACCTGATATTAATGAGGTGATTAGTATGTTGATGATCAATACTAATCCCATGGAAAGATTAAGGTTTGGTATCGAAAGAAAAATAAAAAAAAAAATTTGGGTCCAGGTTGCTGGTGCACGGCCAGCAGGCTTGCGCCTGCTGGGCGCTCGAGCCGTGGCTTGAGCAAAAAAACTAGTGAGGGTCCACTGGCTAGCCGCTCGAGCGCAGCTCGAGCGGTGGTCAGCCAGTGGCGCGATCGCCCGCTGGCCACTCGAGCGATCCGCGTAGAATAAATACGCGATCTGCTTCTCTCTCCCTCATTTTTCAGACGATGAGGGTTTGAGGAGAGAGAGAGAGCACCAATTTTAGAGAGAGAAGAAGGGATATCGAGCCCGGGAGTTCAAATTCGTCCGAGAGCGAGGTATAAAAGTGAAAGTACGCGTCGAGGCAAGTGTTCTCATACCCACTTCTCATTCTCTTTCGTTATTTTACTTAATTTTGTTGTGTATTTTGTGTCGATACCTACCGTGAACGTTAGAATCTTGAAACCCATGACTAATGACCGAAGAAAATATAGTTAGCTGTCCGAATCGTGCTCGATTCGCCTGGGTGGGTTTCGCCAAAACCCTAACCCACGGGATTTTGGAGATTTCTCGTTTCCCAGCCGTGTATCATGAAATTGACCCAAAAATGTGAATCTCCACGTCCCAATGATGCATATATGTCGGCCGTGGGTCCGATCTAGTACATTTTAACCCGTTCGCGGCGTCCAGGCCCTCTAAAGGGGCACTGTTACTGTTCACCTGAGACCGGAGGTGGAAAATGTATATTTTTACCTTCGTGAAATGTTAAAAGGACTCTAGAAAATGAATCCCCGTGTTCCAAACGTATGTATATATCAACCAGATGCCAAATCCCGTAAGATTTGATCCGTTCGTGGAATCCAGGAGCCTTGAAAGTTATCCGTAATTGTTCATCCGAAAATGTAAGGGAAGTTGTATACTTCCATCGTTGTGTTCGGTGAATCAAACTCAAATGTGAAATCTCGTGTACAAATTGTGCGTACGAATCCACCGTACGGCCGATCTCCAAGTATCGAACCATGTACGACATCTCGGTGGTCAAAGAGAAATCTGATAATGTTCATCCAAAATTAAATGAAAAATATAAAATAAAATGTGATCATAATTGTAATGAAAGTAACGTTTAATTGATTAAACGTAAATGTGAGCTCCAAAATGTGAAACCGTGTGCTGGAGGCAAGGGGATGAGTCCCGAAGATTCCAAAGTGATAGGTGATCATCTGAGGTATGAAATCTGATCTCTCTCATGAACTTAGATTGATTATTGTGATTAAGGGAACTAGATCCCGCAGAAATTGAATTTGATCTTGGATGATTTATTGTGGATTAAGGAAATTGAGTCCTATTGGATATTGTGAACCGTGATGTGAATGGAAGGGAGTCCACATTGTACTTGTGATGATATGATCTCCTGGATAGAGATGCGTGTGATGAGATGATCTCCTGGATTGGAGACTTTGTGATGGGAATGAGATTTCCTGAGATGTGATTGTGTATGACAAATGTGAATTTCCCTCTCCAAGTGTTGAACTTAATCTTGAAACTAGGACCCTGAGTCGTATAGGTAGTATTCTTTAGCATACCATGTCCATCGCGG
>JAOVVI020015081.1:0-11306 GCA_028571085.2 Nepenthes alata | reverse complement strand
CTTGTTGGGCCTCCGTTGACTTTTGTTTTGGGCCGGCCCATTTTTGGTGTACCCATCAAAAATCATTTTATTTTATTACTCACAAATTTGTAGGTAGTCATTACATTATTTTAAATCTACTATTGAGCCGATTATGATTATTTATTGACAATATTATGTTTTTCTAAGATGATTATGATTTTTACTAAATGATATTAGAAATGAATGTAAATATATTACATATATTTTAAATAAATAAATTTAAAAAAATATTAAAATTATTTTAAATATTATCTTTACTAATATTATATTTAATTATATTTTTTTAAAAAAATTAGAATATTAGAGAAATTATTTAATATTTACTTGCGTTATCATAATTTTGGATCCTGCGTGAATGTTGGGGATATTATATGTTGGCATATTTCGTTGCTAGGTCTAGTTCATTGTTAGGGTAATATCAAGTGTCATGAAGATCCATGCTTGATTCATGCGTGATGCTTGTAAATACGCAACTTACAGTATTCACGCCTGATTTTCGCCTGATCTACGTTTGGGTGCACTTTGTCCAAATTATTCATACTTGATGTGTGCCCGAGATGTACACGAGCGTTCTTTGTTCAGATTGTGCATGCTTGATGTACACCTAAGCCACACACGAGCCACCTTTTACATAGATTGTCAACGCCTAATAAGCGCCCAAGCGGTGCTTGAGCGTGGAGATGCGGACATTTTCCTTACAATATCTCTTTGACCTAATTTTTTTTACCATCTCTATAAATATCTCACTTTCACAACTTAAGCAGCAATTGGAAAAACATTTGAAAAAGTGCATGCTCTGAAAATTCTGTTCTTTAATGCTTGTAAAAAGTTCATTTTGAGAAAATATTTCGTCCATTATTGAGTTCTAATATCAAGTCTTTCTCATTATATTTTCATTATATTATTTTTTATTGTACACACCTCTTCTTATCTGATAACCTTCATTTGAGATATAGGTGGAGTGAAAACTTATATCTAATAGTGTGAGAAAATTCTATAGTTTATGAAGTAAGATTAATAAGAAGACCAAATGGTGTTTAGTTTTATTGTTGAGTGTAAATCTAATGAGTTCTTTGGTAGGGGTCATAACTTCGGAATAAATCGGCTAAAGTTTAATTTATCTGTACTATCCATACTGTAAATTGACTTTTTAGTACATTATTTTCACTGGCTGTAGAAGCTCATAAGAGTTTTTATTCAATAACTGTGGTTATTGTGGTTTTCTTTCGTTATAAAAAATTTTATCTTACCTATTTATTATTTACTATATTTATTTGTTTGATATTCATATACATCTAAATGCAAGTATATTTTACGTGTATTGTATATTCGTGTGTATCTTAATTTTATAATTGTAAAAAGGGTCAAAACATGTTAAGATTAAGGATACTCTAGTCTTTTTTTTAATTGGTATCCGAGATTCACTCCGATTTGCGATCCTGATCTAAATGCATGAGTATGGGACAACACGTTCCTTCCTAAAATCTATAGATAAATAGGTATGGGACAACACGTGATTTGGGTGGACACTGCCTAGGAGCATTACAAGTGCTGAATCTAAAATTTTTTTTTGTGGGCCAAAAAAGAACTTGATACTTGTAATTTGAATAATAAAAGATTTTATACTATTTTTATAACTGTATCACTCGAGGAGTTTAAATGTATCTTGATGTGTGAGACTTCTAAATATGCTAGGAACATTTTTGGGATTACACATGAAGGAACTAAACTAGTAAAGAACTTTAAATTACATATATTACTAGATTCGAGAAAATTAGAATAAAAAATGATGAAATATTTAATAAATTTTAGACAAAATTAAATAACATAATAAACTTTATGTTTAACTTAGGAGAAATGATCCCTAAAATTAGAATTGTTCAAAAAGTTTTAAGATTGCTTTCTAAGTGATTTTGACCTAAAGTCACTACTATAAAAGAAAGTAAATATCTTGATAAGTTAAAAATTGAAAAACTTGTTAGGTCATTATAAATATATGAACACTCTCTTCCACTGCCTAAGAAAAACAATTCTATCGCCCTAAATTTTGTCAAGGAAAAGAGAGATCATAACTCCAATGAAGAATCATTAAACGATGAAAATTTTAGGTTATTTTGTTAAAAACTTTAAAACGTTTTTATAAAATAACCTAAAATTCATAAATGAACATTTAAAGAAAATACCACAACACATAAGACCATAAAGAAAGACAAAAATAAAAATAAAGACTCGAAGAATAAAACCCTTGAAGAGTTCTATGCCATGAATGTAATGGCATTGGATTTTATTTGAACGGAGTGTCAAAATATTAAAAAATAGAAATGAAAAGCTATGAATCTCTCCTTAACTAATGATGAAGAGGAAGAAAACAATAAGGAAAAATTTTTGGAAGAGGATGAGGTAAATTACATGGTATTTAAAATTTCCAGCACTACCTACTATGAAGCTACTAGTGAGCAATTAGAAAATTTTGATTTTTCACAGGAAGAATCTAATAGTAAGTTTGACGGTCTTCAAAAAATCTACAATAAATTATTTAGAGAATATTTAAAAGTTAAAAAATAATTAAATTTTTAAACTGTAAATTGGCTAAATCAAAAAAAAAAAAAACTAAAATTAAATCCAAATTGAAGCTTATAACTGCTAGATACCATTAGCTTGAAATGTTGAACACCTTCTTAAATTGTAAAAATCAAGTCTCTAGAATTGGATGTTGAAAATGTGAGGTATGATTTAAAGAAATTTTCAAACGGAATTTTAAAACTCAATCATATGTTAGGTTTAGGGAATGTAGTAGAAAATAAGAAAAGGTTGTGATTTATATAAACACTTTCGAAATCAACGCTTACTCAAAAACAATTTTTCAAAATATTTCAAAATGAAATATCAGCACTCTTGCCATCAATTTTTCAAACAAAAATATAAGCACTCCCAAAATCATCAAACATGTGCCAAAACATGTAGAAAAACTAAATGCACCAAATATTTTGCCCAAACCAAATATGAACAAGATGATTAGGAAAATTATTGGGATTAACCAAACAATTAGAAAAAAGACAAGAAAAACTTATTTCACAAACCAATCTAGAAATCAAACTAGTAAAGTTTACGCTTCATCTAAATTTGTGCCAACTTGTCATGTGTGTGGACAAATTGGACATATTCTTCCCCATTGGCACACGATCAATTTACTGTATAACCAAAGACAAAGTGTGAAAATGACCAATATTGTCAATGATATTCGATAATTAAAAGAACAAGTGATAAAACTAAATTAAAAAGTTAATTCAGAAAAAAAGTATGGACAAATAAGAGTTATTTAGAAAGCTCATCTAAAAATTATGTGTTGAGTTGCCATATTGTCTTAAAAGCTCAAAATTACTCAATGTAGTATCTTAACAGTGGCTGATCTAGACACGTATGGTAACAAGGCTATGTTTTTATCACTTTTTGACCATCTAGATGTGACAATTGTTTTTGTAGATGGAGCAAGGGCTCACATTCTCAACAAAGGGCTAATTAACATTCCTAGGCTCTTGGAGCCTAGCGAAGTATTGTATGTCTCTTGTTTAAAATCTAACATTTTTAGTATTAGTTAATTTGTGATGACAATTTTGTAGTTATATTTTTCTAAGATAAATGCTGTATTTATAACACTAATGGATCACATGTGTTAGAAGGTAAGAAAACTCTTAATAACCTCTATGGTATCTCTTGTAGACCTATCCTAGGATGTCATCCCACAAAAATTGATACAATTGAATTATGACATCAATGTTTTGATCATTTAAATTTTAAAAATTTATTTAAAATTTTTAAGAAAAATTATGTTGATAGATTATTAAATTTACTGATGTCTAAAACCATATGTGTGGTCCATGTCAACTTAAAAAATAAACTACAACAAGCCATACCTCATTGAGTAACATTCACACATTGCGTTCTCTTGAATTGATCCATATAAATCTTATGGAACCCTCTAAGATCGAGGGTTTAAGTGGTAAAAAATACATTCTAGTGATTGTTGATTACTACTTTAGATACTATTGGATTGACTTAATACGTAAAAAGTTTGATACTTTTAATTATGTGAAAATACTGTGTAAAAGGCTTATTAAGGAAAAAGGAACTTCGATTGTCCGAATTTCAAGTGATCATTGAAAAGAATTTGAGAACTTTAACTTTAATAGCTTTTAAAAAAAGAAGGAATACAACATGAATATTCTATACCTATCACTCCAAAACAAAATGAGATTGTAGAACGAAAAAAATGAATTATTTAGGAAATGGTTAGAACTATTACCCAAAGCAAAATTGTAGCCACACATTTTTGAGTGAAGTCGTAAACACAACTTTTCATATAATTAATAGGATCTACCTAAGATCCAGAATGGATAAAACTCATTACGAACTTTAGAAAGGAAATAAATCTAATGTAAAATATTTTCATAGTTTTGGAAGTAAATATTACATACTTCCAGATGGGAAAAATGTAAACAAGTTTGACACCAAAAGACATGAAGGAATATTCTTATGATACCTTACTCAAGTATAGCCTATTGTGTGTGCAACCTTTGTACTCTAACAGTGATGAAGTCTATCAATGTTGTCAATGATGTCCCTAAAGAGTAACCTGAAAAGAATGACTGCTCGGATGATAAGGTTGATAAAAATAAATCCGATCCTGAACAAGCTCTTGTTGATCTTGACAAGACTCTGAACTTAGTTCCAGTCATGGAATCATGTCTTAGAGTCAAATGAAATCATCCCAAAGACTATATAATAGGTAATCTTAGTGAGGGCATCAGATTACGTCATTGAGTTCTAAATCAACTCGGTTGTACATGTTACATCTCCCTTACATAGCCTAAAAAGGTTGAAGAGGTTTTAATTGATGAATGCCAGATCAATGTCATGTATGAAGAACTAAATCAGTTCATCAGGAATGATGTGTGAGTCTTGGTACCTCGACCTAAACATATAAATGTCATTGGTACCAAGTAGATATTTAAAAAAAATAACTAATAAAAAATGATAATATTACTCCAAATAAAGTCGGTCTTATTGCACAAGGATACACTCAAATCAAATAAATAGACTTTGATGAGACCTTTGCTCCAATAGTTTTTCTAGAATTCATAATAATCCTAATGTCCATTACTTTCTTTATTGATTTCAAACTTTATCAAATAGATATCAAAAATACCTTCCTCAATGGCATCATCCAAGAGAAAGCATACATTGAGTAACTCAAGGAATTCGTTAATTCCATGCAACCAAACTAGGTCTACAAGCTCAAAAGGGCATTGTTTGGTTTTAAACAAGCACCTAGAGTTTGGCGCTCGAGCGCCTCATCTCATATCTTATTGATCACGATTTTATTAGGGGTATTGTAGATAAAACTATTTTTATGAAAGTTTCTAAAAAATGTATGATTGTTGTTCAAGTTTATATTGATGATATTATATTTGATGCCACTGTAGATTCCTACGCACATGAATTTGTAAAATGTATGACCTACGAATTTAAAATGAGTATGGTAGAAGAATTCAAATTTTTTTGGGGTTTACATATCAAATAACTTCCATAAGAAATTTTTATCTCTTAAATTAAGTATGCTAAGGATCTAGTCAAATAATTTGGGCTAGACAACAAAAAATACACCTAGACACTAATGAGCATTTCAACCAAATTAGATCATGATCCCACTAGTAAGAGGGTAGATCAGATACTCTATAGAAGTATGATAGGTAGTCTTTTTTATTTACTTGCTAATAGACCAGAAGCATTTAGTGTGGCCATGTGTGTGTACTACCAATCCAATCCTAAATATTCTCACATGAGTGCTATTAAACGAATCATTAATTATATTAATTATATTAATGACATTTCTGATTATGGGATTTTCTACTATTGTGACTCCAATTTTGACTTGGCAAGCTATTCTGATACCAATTGGGTTGAAAATATCGATGATTAAAAAAAATACTTTTGGTGGATACTTTTATGTCGGCTCTAATCTTGTAGTTTGGATGAGTAACAAGTAAAACTCTATCTCATTGTTTATTGCTAAAGAAGAGTATATAATTGCAGGTAGCAGTTGCACTCAACTCCTGTGAATGAAATAAATATTACACGGTTACTGTATCACACAAGAAACCATAACAATCTACTATGATGATACCAACACCATCAATATTTTTGAAAATCCTATTCAATACTTATGAACTAAACATATAGACATTAGACATCACTTTATTTGTGAACTTGTTAAAACCCAGGTTATTACTCTTGAACATATTCTAACTAAATACCAATTGGCAGATGTTTTTACCAAGCCTCTAGATAGTCTTTGATTTGAATTTCTTAGAAAGGCTATTGGAATTTATTCTCCTCTGTTGAACTGATGTGAGTTTAACTATATTTAATTAAAAAATTTTTGCAACTGACCCATGCCAGTATTATGCTTGTGTGCGTTTGTGCTTGTGCTTAAGTGTATGTAGCACACCTAGCACTATACTATTGCGCTTACCTACTGTTCGATCACACTTTAGGTGGACTGGGTGTGTCTAAGGCGCATCTCTTTCGTGCTCATATGCCCCTTTATTTTTCTAGTACACTTGATGGGTGCTCGAGTGCTGTCTGACAAACCTAATATTCTCTTCAAGTGCTGTTCATAAGCTGTTTTCTATTCACTCTCATCTCCACCATTTTCTCTCCCTTCTCTCCTCTCTCCTTCTCTCACTACTTGAAATCTTCCCGATCTAATCATTTCTCCTCCAAATCTTAGGTGAATTGAAGATATGTTCTTCCTCTTCTCCTGTACTTTAAGGTTGAACTCTTCATTCATGGTGATATCCACCATATCCCATGAACGAAGGTCTTCCTCTTATAATTTGTTAGATTTGTTTTTGTATCAGACATATTTTGTCAAGTTTGTAATTGTTTATGAGTAGTGTGTGCCGATCTAACCTTGTCTGCATACTCTTGTTTTGGGTGGTTTGATTTGGAATATACCCACATTTTTTGCCTACTCACTCGTTGACCTAGACACCTCTTGGGTAGATTTGTAAAGGTTTATCCTTTCTCTTGACCCATGGTGGTGGGGGTTTTGTGTCGTCTCTTGTTGTAAGATTTGTCTATAATTAGTGTGCCTCACCTGCTCTTGCCCCATTTTATGTACACATTTTAACCTCCAAGATGACTATCTCCAAGAAAGCTGTCGGGAAGCATCCATGAGGCAGCAGGCCCTTAGCTTCAAATCATTTCTTAAATTCCACTATTGAGGATCTCTTTCAAAAATGGATGTCTCATCGTTAACTCATTCTAGAACGAGAAGTTGACATTGCTTCTCCTAATTAGTCGATTTCCTCACTTTTCATCGACCAACATTGAGAACCAGTCTTGGCCAATCTAATTTCTCCTCCTACTCTCTTGATTCAAGAATTTTATACCAATATTTATGATATTGATCAAGAGTCTAATGCGTTCACTACCTTTCTACGGGGAGTGTCCTTCAGATTACCCCAGAGGTAATCTCCAACACATTTGAACTTCTAAGGGAGCAAAACCCTAGTTACCCATACAATTTTTGTTCCATGCTATAATTCGATGAGGTAGTCTCATTCCTCCATGACACCCTCATGAATTGGCTTGTCAAATTATTCAAGAGCAAGCATCTTACACCTCGAAGGATGATGGTGTGTCAAATCATGTTGATCAATCTTTTTTTGGTCATACACCTCACACCCATTTCTCTCGATAAGACTTTATTTTTATATATCCTTATTAGTTGGTGTTTGATTGATTTCCCATCTCATGTATGTGCCCATTTATTTTCATCTTTGTGTCTAAGAAGGATGACAATATCTCCCATGGTTGTCTTATCTAACGCTTGATCATGGGTCTTGGTGTATAGTTTTCCAATCTTTTTTATGTGCGGCTTGGGAAGCCCATTACTCGCGCCACTTTTGAGTAAAGCCAAGCCGACAATCATCGACTCTCTCATGCTCATCCTGACCCCATGGATGATCCTATTTTGGATGATAGCTCCTTACTATCTATCATTGGCCCGTTCTAGCCTCCCTTGTCCTTAACATCCTCATCTACACTCATCATGGGACAGTTGTCTAGGATGTTTGATAGACTCTCTCAGCTTTCCACTTCCCAGGAGTGTTTGGAGTTTCATGTTCTCGAGCGCTTTTGGTACCTTGACATCTGGATGAATGCCCAAGAAGCCTATATACAGGAATAGTTTGTTAGATTGTCTATGGAGTTGGTGTTCCAGTGTGCTAGTGATCACTCTGATTCCAAGTGATATCCTTTTGTCAGTTATTCATGATAAAAAGGGAGAGTATTACCTTAAGGGGTGCATCACAAAGACACATCATCAATAGGCACATTTATGAGGAGAGTGCTTCGAGCAAGGGGGAGCTTATTATTTAGGGGTTCTCCTTCAAGAGATAGTTTTATATATGACTTACATTTTATCATGTAATATTGATGTATAGTTTTGTATTGCTTCCATTCTGACATACATTCATGATGTATCATTCTTTTGATCATGGGTTTATTGTATGCCAATATCTTATGGAAGTGTGTTATTATCTTTTTTCCTCATTGATTTCCTTAGGCACATTAATTTTATCTGTTCTATATACTTTTACACTAACCATGCTAGAACAGGAACAACCAATTCTCATGTCTTCTATAAATTATGATTTTTGTGTCATTTGTTTTTTTAGGAGTAGATTTTTATATATACGGGTTCTATTTGATTTTTGAAACTGTGATTCATGTGTTTTTAATTTTATATTTATAGAGGCGTTTTATCATAGAATTGCCAAAAATAGAGATTGTTGGAAATATTTTGTATTGACATATTCTATAACTAGATTGAGTTGGTCATTGGAATATTATCAAACGTCATGAAGATCCACTCCTGATTCATGAATGATATTTGTAAATGCGCAGTTCTCAATATCTACGCATAACTTACGCTTGATCTGTACTCGATGGCACTTTATCCAAATTGTTCGTACTTGATGTGTATCCGAGGCACACATGAGTTACTTTGTCTATATTACCTATGCTCAATGTGCACTTGTGACACACACGAGTGCCTTTCATCCAGATTGTGTATGCTTGATGTGCTACTGAGATGCGTACAAGTGCTCTTTATTCAGATTGTACATGCTCAATATGCATCGAGTCGTGCACGAGCATTCTTTACATAGATTTCCCACGCTTGGTGAGTGATTGGTTGGCAAATAAGCTTAAGGATGTGGACTTCTTGTATCACTGTATGTGCCTAATGCACACTTGAGTGGTGCTCGAGAGTTAGGGCATGAACCTTTTTCTTACTATATTTTTTTAACCTACTCCCTTCCACAAATTATGTAGTAATTGGAAAAACATTTAAAAAGGTAGCTGTTCTAAATTTCTCTCCTTTAATGCTTGTGAAAAATCCTTTTGAGAAATCCTTTTATTCTTTGTTGAGTTCTAATATCAAGGCTTTTCATTATACTCTCACTATATTATTCTCTACTAAACACATCTCTTCTTGCCTAATAGTCTCTATTCAAGATGTAGGTGTTATGGAAATTGAGATCTAGTAGTGTAAGAGAATTCTACAACATGTGAAACAAAATTAACAAGAAGATCGGCAGGTGTCTGATTTTACTATTGAAGATAAATCCAAATAGCTCCTTAGTAGGATGTTATAAATTGAGAGTAAGTTGATTAAAGATTAGTACATCTGTACCATTTGAGTTATAAATTAACTGTCTTAGTGCATTACTTTTGCTGACTATAGAAGATCGTAGGGTTTTATTCGATAACTGTGATTATTGAGATTTTACTTCGTCATCAAAAAATTTGTCATGCCTATTTATTATTCACTGTGTTTATTCATTTTATATTCATATATATCTAGATATGAGTATAATTTATGTGTATTATATATTCGTGTGTATTTTAATTTTATAATTATAAAAAGGGTTAAAACTTATTAAGATTATGAAAACCCTAGTCATTTTTTATATTAGAGTTATACTTGACACAGCATGACCCATAAGTATGCCCAACCTAGCATCGATGGGCCACATGCCAAGTTAGTTTGGTATATAATTGTCCTGTTGCTCAAATGATGATCGTTAGGTTACAAATTGATAATACTTGTAACATACAAATACAAGTGTTTAAGGAAGAGGATGAAAATACAAGAGCTTGAAGAAGGATTTTAGAGGGCTGAGAAAGCTAGCTCTTTCAAGTGGCACCTTCCTCAATGACTTGGTTCCTCTTTTGTAGCCTTGAGTCTCAAATTTGAACCTTTGAATTTTTTCATCTTGACTCTTCCTTGTTGGTAAGTAGAGCATAGATGAAATCATGTATTGTGCAGAGTAGGTGGATACCAATTTATGCTGTCTATCTGTGACGGAACGTATTTTTTTTTCTCAGAAGCTTCCTTCAAAACAAAAACAAAATTTAAAATCATAATTCAAAATATATAAATTCTGCAGGAATTTTGGCAAAGTTTCTTCTGTAAATCGGATAAAATTCAAAAATATAACCTATATCAATTAACCTAAAACAAGTGCACAATTAAACAAATATTACCATTTCATTCTACAACACATATACACAAGATCTCAGACTACCATATCATCTATAGCTCAAATACAATCCCATCCACTAAATCAAAAATATATAAGAAATGCCATTTAGGTCGTGTAACAGAATCTAGAAAAGAAACATATATCGAAAGTAGTATTATAAATCTGTGAAAGTATAAATCTCTGCTTGTATCATGCATTTCTTATAAAAATCCATACACATAAAATTCATATACAAAAAGTAGGTAATTACATCCAAACACTTCCTTCCAAGATCCCCCAAAGGCTTCAAGTCTTCAATAGTCAGTAGGCTAACCTTAACTATTTCTTCTCGTCTGGCACAAACTTTATAGTCCCATCTAGAGGGAGAAAATTATTAAAATAGTGAGTTAAAATTTAACAAGGTACATGCATACATGCAATAAATCGGTTATGCAAAATAGTTATGCAGATATATTATAGTATAAAAATATCCAGTGGTAGAACAGTGCATGGACAACAGAAAATATATGACTGGCATTAATTAAGTTTCAGAAATCAATGGAATCATATTTCAGAAAGCAAAAAATTGATCTCGACTCCATAAGTCATAGAAAACCTTTTTCCTAACAATAAAGGATCCTACCACTAGACCATATTAGCGGAGGGCGCGAATAATTGAGGATAGATTGT
>JAOVVI020015080.1:0-11306 GCA_028571085.2 Nepenthes alata | reverse complement strand
AACTTTTAGTGACAAAATAATATTTTTGTCACTAAATTATAAATATTAATTACTAATAGTGATAAAAATATATTTGTTACTAATTTTTTGTCACTAAAAATTAGTTTTTTTGTAGTGCATTTTAAGTGTTAGTAATTATTATCAAAAGGATAAAATTCAAAGATTGGACCATATGTGTTAGCCATCATCATTGGGTATGGGGGTGAATTCAACATTTTTTGACTATACTCTATTATGGTTGGTAGATGTATCATTTGCTATAACCATTGTAGGGTCAAAAATGATGGGAGCTGGAAATATATAACTTGGTTCATTTGGAGACATATAATACTTAATAACACTAAATATTGTACTCATATTTATTGCTATAACTCAGGTCAATAGAAGTGGCTGATTAACTATTCATAGTATACTCATATTATTATTCAAAGGAACACTATCATTCCACATCAAAGAGGTATAATAACACTATGTTCTATCATATTTATTTATATTTCTATGAATAATTCAGATGTTAAAATTTTGTTAATCTTAATAAATACTTCAAATATAAATTCTACACATCACAATTTGTGATATTAAATAATCCAAAGTAAACAATATTATGGGTCGATTTTGGATATTTGTATATAATTTAGAAACTTATTAAGAATTGATCAAATTTATTTTTCTAACTATATTTTTTATTTACTCGTTAAAATTTGATGATTTGCTTACTTTTACAAAATTCATACGTACGTATTCATAACCAATACCATTATGATTTGTTGCGTCCCGGGACCAAGGTTGTCGTACGGATCAGGGAGCCTTCGGATTCCTAAGCGTACGGTCGCTCCGGAAGAAGGGTCCGGTCTCCGTCTCTATGAACCTAGACCTGCACAACACAAACAGCAAATAAGAGGTCAAGGGGTCCGGCAGGATTTCTCCCACCGAAGCCGCTCCGACGCTCAAGTCAGCAACTTCCCGCAATGAACGGAAATGGCGCACACTAGAGAGGTGCGCGGAGAAATGCTGTGAAGCGTGAAAAATAACCGTGCGGTGATGCAGTGAAATGCAATGAGCAGGTGATGGAAGGCCTGGCTTCCGTAGTGCACCGCAATGGGTGGCTAACTTTCCCGTGATCTCAAAGGATGCCGGGACGGTGAGCGAGCTGGCTAGATGAGTCAATCCCCCGCCTGACTCGTCACTCTTGCGTTTTAGAGAAGAGGGAAGCAGATGATCAAGGATGCCTGAAGCGATGTTCAATCAAGTCCCCAGATCGATCGAAAGAGTCTCCAATCGTCCAAAATGAAAAGAAGTCCCTTTCTCTGTGGGGTGTGAGGGTTTTTATACGCCCCTCCCCCCTTGGATTCTTGGGCGCCAAAACGCCCGTTGTTTGGGCCATCGCGCCGCTGGTCGCTGTCATGGACCGCTGGTCACGCCGGCTGTCCTGTTGCCGTGCTTGGCACGTTGCTGAGCGTTGTTGACCACGCCCGATTTTCCCTGTGCGGGGGTTGGTTGGCTGTCTGCAGGCGGCAGCCGGTGGCGTTGGCGCTGTGCCTGCCATGCCTCTATTGGCTAGCCTTTTTCCCCCTTTCCACCTGTTCGCGGCGACGCATTTAATGCGCCGCAGGTTACCGTTGCATCCTTCCGTTATGGGCTTGCGCCTCTCGTGGGCTTCTGATTTCTTCATGGGCCGCGACCTGCTTCGTGGGCCTGGGCCTTACTCATGGGCCAGGACATGGGACCCAACACCAATGACTCAATGTTGTGAAATATTTTAAAGATTAAATTTAGTAAAATATTTACTATTAAATTTCGTAAATTGATTATAAATTTTGACTCATGTAAGATAAAGATTGGACATACGATAAAATAGCATCTATGAATGATATCTACTATGATTTATAAGCTTAGGAATATTAAAAATAACTTCACTGATAAGTAGCAGATCAAGTAAAGACTTGTTCATTGTCAAGCTCTTGAAAGAATATGAGACAAAGCTTGAAGCATAATAAAAATTTCAAAACTTTTGATGATATGACGCGTTATTTAGATCTTGAGGCTGAGCATTTAGAAGTAATCAAGCCTAATAGTTTCGTGCATGTGGCCATGTTAAGCTCGCGTGGAACATCTAGATCCAAATACAAGAACTCTGACTACCTTTTCAAACAAGGTGGAGTTTCTGTGTCAATGCATAAAAAAGTAGAGAATTGCTAAATGTAAAAGAGAAAAGCACGCTGAAATAAAGGACAAATTTAAGCTGATTTGCTTTAATTTCATAACGAAAGGCCACTTTGTCATGAATGCATTGAGTTGAATAAGGTACTTTTAACTATTCTTACTTATTGTGTGTAATTAATTATGTCATGGTTGTTAAATTTACTTTTTTATAGACTATAGATTCATCAGCAACCAAGTATATAACGAAATATTGAGTTAAATTCTTGGAATACTGTTAGATTTTGACTGGGAGTACAGACGTAAAAGTGGAGAATGGAGATAGAGTGAAGATGCTTGGAACTGACACTTACAAGCCAAATTTATTGGGGGACATATTCTATTACTCTATCATGTGTTATATCTTCAAAAAATATGGTCAAATTTACTCTCTATAATTGTTTTAATGGGGCTTATTTTTCATTTCTCATTTGATAATAATGGCATTTTGCTCTACCTAGGAACTTTATTATAAATATGGTTTTATTTCTAATAGCCTTATTCTATTAAATTTAAATTAATATGGTTACAATGATTCTTCTATTTATTTGACTTCTGATAATAATGTGAGTACACATATATGGCATGCAAGGCTTGGCCATATAAGGTAAGATAGGATAACAAGATTAGTTAGAGAATGATTTATAAGAAATATCGCTAGAGCGTCTTTGCCTATGTGTGAACATTACCTAATGGAAAAAATCTAAAAGAAAATGACTAAGAAAAGCTACCGGGGCAACATTTTTCAATAAAGTTAGTTAATTTTGATATTGGTGGTTCGTTGAATGTAAGGATAAGACATAGTGGTTTATACTTTATCATATTCACAGACAATTTTACATGGTTCAGTTATATTTGATCTCTTATATGTTTGAAGCATTTGATTATTTTAGACGTCATATGATTTTGGCAGAGTATCAATTAAATAGGAACAATAAAGTTCTTAGAACTAACTATGAGGGTAAATTTTTATCTAAGTAAATTAAAAGGTTATGTGATGATAAATGTATTAAAAGACGGTTGAGGATACCAAATACGCCACAATGAAATGGCACAATGGAAAGAGGAAATCATACAATGCTTAGGATAATAGGTCAATAATGGTGCAAGCAAATCTTTAAATATCTTATTGGGGTAATACATGGTAAACTACAGTCTACATGCTTGGCACTCATACTTCCCATAGGTATGGAAAATTAGGCCTAGGGAAAAGGCGCCCCTTTATAAGATGCATTTTCATATTTATATGTGTGCATAAGCGCTGTCTCAAGCATGTCATATTTTACCCAAACTATATACGAGCATTTTTTACATATCCCTTAGGTGTAAACATATAGTCAAAAATACGCAAAAGTATGAGATTATTTTATTAAAAATTAATAATTCCAAATAACGTTGAACGTGAACTACAAATTGATATCACAACTGAACGAAAATAAAATAAATAATCAAACTATAGAATCTAAAAATACCACACACGAAAATGATTCTGAATACTGACTATACCATGACATCGAATCATACGTAAAAAGATATATCTATACAAAATTAGTGTAAACAACAACCACAATTGTCTACTACTAAACAGGCCAACATCTCACTACAGCGTTGACCATAAATATTGCGATAACTGATTTAATATAATACCATTCAACTAATGTAAAAGTAAACATTCTAAAAGTATTAATTTTTTAGACAATTAGAACAATCAATTCCCATAATCCTAATGCTATTTTCTTCGAGTAGCTCTTCCATAAATTCTATATTCCTACAAGTATGATCTCAGCCACTAATTTAAAGGAGGGTTAAAAAAAATAAAAGTAATAGTGAGTTAAATACTCAAAAAAGTAAATAACCTACATGATCAAACATATAATTTACTTTAAAACCGTGTTGAAAGGTTTATGATCCAAATCACATGAGAAGACATATAGTTTCCTTAACATCCATGCAAAATTCTTAGATTTAATAATTCTGTTCTTATTTGAATAATGCTTTATGAAAACATGCTCAAATATAGTAATTCTTAAGGAATAAAGGCTAGTAAGATATCACTGGTGAAAAAACGAATAATTAAAACTCAAATTATATTTGCTTCCGTATAAGTAAAAGCATTATACTACTATTTATGATCTGTATGTAGGTCGTTATATATATATAATCCTATAGAATGGACCGAGTGTCACTTTCACCCCACAGATGATAGATTCAAACTTTAATTATCACTATAATATACTAATATATATTATAATATATCATCATTGATTTTTTACAATGGTTTGATACATAACAAAGAAAAAATTTTACACAAATCCCAATAATTTTTTAAATTTTCTCATTTTAGAGAAAATACCCCTAGTTTTTTTTAATGAATTGTAGATTTTTTTTATCAAATTATTCCAAATACTTGTCATGAAATTACTTAATCTTTCTATAAAAACTTGAAAATGCTCATTTTAAAACACATAAAAGCTACATTTTGAAATATTTCAACATACAGACTATATTTAGCAATAAATGATAGAAAACTAGTAATATTTTCTTAGTTTTAACATTTTAGCTCAATTGACAAACATGCAGGTACAAATTGTCGTAAATTTAAGAAATATAAGATATATTTGAGAATTTAGAACATGTTGAATATGATGTAGGAAATTCATAATAATGAGAGTATTAAATTAGAATTTTAGCACATGCATAAATATAATTGTAAAGAAATAATTTGATAACGAAATGTATATGAATTAAGAATATAAAATTGACAAAAATTATAAAGAATGAGAATAAGAATTCATACATATTAAGTAAATATTTTAGCTATAAAAATGTAATATGTATGATATTTGAAATAATAAATACTCAATAGAATAAAAAATTATTAGCAATAAAAAAAAGAGGCTTAGTATACACTTACCTTAGCTTCAAATTTGTCAAAAATCTTCATTGGTTTCTGTTTAATTGACCTTATCTAGCCTTTTCTCTCTTCTCGTTTTCTTCTTCTCTCTATTCTCTCAAAATTTGGTAAAAAATGACTAAAAATCAGTCAAACGTAACTTTTATAAAAAAAATTGGCACACATGCGTATATTACATGCACATCGGGTGCCACGACAAACTACTATGGCACATAAGCGTCACTTCATGTGCATATCAGACAGTAGTAATCTACTAAAAGTGTGCATCAGTGTCCTCCAGGTGCACATCTGATAAAAGTATTCTATTAAAAATGTGCTTGAATTCCGATCAAGCGTCCTTTAGGTATGACCCCTCTGCCCAGAATACGCAAATGTGCGCGTCAGACGCCGGTCAGGCGTCATTCAACTCGATATGATCCGATTCAAAGTTCGTTTTGATCTAATTTTCTCATTGGACCTCAAAACTTTCATTTTCTAAATCCAATTTAATCATAATAAAATTTAAAATTTCAAAACTCGTACCTTATAGTGTTACACTTACATGGTAAAATCGATATTTACCCAACTCTTACATTAGCAAATCTAAACCATAATGAGCTCATGAACAAGCCTGAAAACTTGACCGCATGAGGTTATTGTTTAGATTCTCCTATAGTCAATCTTCTAACTAATATCGTAGCGGCTCTCATTCAGTGAGTATAAACATGTGTCAATGGAGGCTGGAACATATTGGCTCCACCAACACCCTAGCGGTGAGAAGATTTGACTCCTATGAGGAAAAATCTTACCAACTCCAACAAAAGTTAATAAATCTATTCAAGTGGACCCAAGCCAACCAATTGAGAACATCAATGAAAGACATTTCACTAAATATTTCCTCTTTCCAATGGTTTGCATCCTAACAAATGTTAATAATATATTTGTTCTATTTAGCCAAATGATTAATATTATCACTTGGTAGGAAGGAAAAAAACATAGAAAACTATTGCAAATCAAACTATTGTAACTATTCACCCTCCACTAGAATAGCAAGAATTGCCATCTCATCAAAATAAAGTGACAGTCATCCCATTTAAACAATCTTTTAAGCTAGGTGGGTTAGAAGTCAAACTTAAGGATAGAATAATTATACCAATCAAGTGTTGCATTAATCTACAAATCAATTAGACCTTCCTAACTTAGAAAATCTAAAGGCCTCAAATGAACAATCGTCGACAATGCCACCTATCTATAAACCCCTATTTTGTAGTAACTATATTAAAAAAAACTAAATTAATCAAATCTAAAATTTTCATTCCTAGGTGGGCGAAGTGTCCGAATTGTAGCGGAGAGCGAGCCAGATTTTCAATCAAAAAAATGCAAGCCTTGATTCCTTCTGCTACCACCAATAACACCTCCATATTTTACACAGTACAGGAATAACAATGTTCAAAAATTAAATCATAAAACTAAAAAACCAGTAATATGTTTTAAGTGAGACAGTCCTATTACAAGTTTATAGTCTACAAAATAAAAGAGAGAATTTAAGAATTATCAGTAGATGAAAAAAAAATGAACAATTGATAAATTTAATCTTAGATTCTGAAACTTAAGATCAAAATCAATTGAGTGAAACTTCTACCAAAGGATAATTTAGTATTAAAATTAGGGTACATTAACATGTCTTTTCGGCCTAGGAAAATAACATATTATCAATGTCCCCTATAAACTTACATCAGATGAAAAAGAAGTGCCTGTAAAAGCTAGGCCAATCAAGATAAACTGATATTTACAAAGATATTGGCATGAATAAATAAAGACCCTACTAAAAAATAAATTAATAGACAGTCCAAACTCGATGGAGCTATTTAGTATTCGTTGTACAAAATCAAGTTGAAATCCACCAAGGAATCTCATGATTAGTCATTAACTATAAACCACCTAATAAGGCACCATAATGGATATGATATCCAATACCTAAGAAATGAGATCTCCTTTATTGTTGATATAATTCTTCATTTTTTTCTAAAGTTGTTATGAATAGTAGATTTAGGCAAATTCAAGTAGTCGTAGACGGTAGATGCCAGAGCCCATTTACAATTTTTTCTGGACACTATCTATGAAATTTAATGCCTTTTTGCTTAAAAATTGCTCCTTCCAAATTTTATAATATAATAAATGATATACTAAATCCTAATTATAATTGCATAATAGTTTATATCGATGATTTATTAGTTTTTACACAATCCATTGAACAACACATGTAACTACTTTTCTAATGGCGGTTCAACTAGCTAGTTTGGTTGTTTCACCCTCTGAACTCAAATTGTTTCAAACAAGGATTTACCTCTTTAGGACACAATATTTTCTAAGGGACCATAACTCCAATTTCACAATCAATCAAGTACAATGAATTTTAGGCTCTTTAAATTATATCGCTAACTTCAGTCTAAAAGTCCAAACACTATCCTGTCCATGCCTCCTCATGCATACGTGATAGCTAAACCGATGCTTCTGATGCAGGATACAGAGTCATCCTTAAATAACGGGTTACTGTAGAGTCCGTTGAACAAATAGCTTGGTACAATTTCATTCCATGGTTAGAACCTTAAAACAATTATTTTACAATTTCGAAAGGATTTTTAATTTCTATTTTATGCATATCAAATTTTTAAGATGATTTGTATGATAAATATTTTATTCCCTATTTTATATATATCAAATTTTTAATATGATCTGTATGATTCAAATTTTATTTTATGAATCAACTGGTACCATCTACCCCCACTCAAATTTCCACATAGACATTATTTTATTTAAAGCATGTCCTACAAGATATCTATCTTTTACATGTACATAAGTAGCTCACATCAGATAATATGTTGGCTATATTTATAGAAGTTTTCCCAATAAATTCTTTTATATTCCTACTAACCTTGCTAAACTTAAACTTATATGAATTCATAAGAAAATCAGCTTAAATCACTCATGATAGGGATTGATTAAACATTATTCAGTAGAAGAAAGTTTTGCAACATGTCCCTCTTACCAAATTGGGCTGCAACACCATGATAACTGATTATAAACAAGTACTATTACTACCATTAATAATAATAATATTCAAAATTATTATGGTGTGGAATCAAAATATGGAAATTAAACGGGATTCTAGCATTAAAGAAGGAAGATGAATACTTACAAATATAGAGAATTATTTCCAAAATATCTGTAACGCTCAAAGTGCTAGAGAATTTCATTGGAATCACTCTTGCCTTCGGAATGAATGATGGACTTAAAAGGGCAGAAGATAAACAGGACTATTACAATGATGAACCTAAATGATGATGGCTCTTTTTGAAAGGTAGAAATTCTTTTGTCAAAAGGAATGATGAAATGCACTTCTGGTGGAGTGAGTTTGTCCCTTTTGTCTTGGTTGGAATCTACTCTTGTTGGGGTGACTTTTGAAAGGAGTCGTCCCCATTGGATCATTTCCATGCTATGTGTTGTTGGAGTTGTTATGTCCGGACATGGTTCCCAAAAACAATACTAAGTCACCTGGATGATGTCAAAAGAATCATAAATCCAATGTACAAACCTTGAATTATAATACCATCTAATGTTCATCTTTTTATATAAAATCTCACCATCAGCAAGGATACTACTAATAACTCTTACAAATCTGATGTAATGCTAGGGCATCATATCCAAACCATTAATATTCATACAAAAAAATAAAATCTAATATCAACTCAAAATGAAAACATCTGGCTAGGCCTCCAAGTCAGCCACTCTACTCAGCACCTAAGTCTCCATAATCCCATAACTAAAATCAGAATAATGCAACAAAATATTAATGAGTGAACCGAATGTCCGATAAGTTAAACAAATTAACAACATACATGACAATATCTAAACAACATATAAACAATATGCTTGATCTAAAGTATTGGACCAATTTTCTGTACAATACAAATATAAATAAGAGATAAAATGCATCCCAGAAGGATTTTGGTGGGGACTCCTCCGACCTCAAGTCAACAAAATATTTCAAATAATAGATAAAGTAAATATAATACTTTGATATATCAAAATTACAAAAAGATAAAATTTATTAGATATGGTGCATTGAACATAGAAATTATGGCCTGTCTAGACCATGTGGTCTCTATATTTAGGGGGTCTAAACTAGAGGTCTTACTCCATCCCCTACGTTCCTTTGAGTCTGAACAAGTCTTGGACCTCGGATAGGTATGGTGGCTAGTGGATTGCCTAAGAAACCTCAATGTTCTCCTAGTGAACCTTCTAGCTTACCAGTATTATGGACTAGTTTGTGGTGTTGATTAGACAACTTATTTATGAAGAAATCCTTCTAAGTCTAATACTGGTAGTAAGTTGTTAAAGCTAGGACGGTGTAGAGTTGGACCACAAAAGTGAACGAAATCCTTTCCGTTTCTCTCTCTAGGTCCTTCTGTGGGAGCCATAGCTCTTCCACTCCCTGCCTTCCTCGGGAGGCATGTTCAGGTGCACCCCCTCCTATAGTCATCCTCCAGTTGCCCTATCCCTATTTTCATGGGCAACTCCCCCAATGTGGGAGTCCTAGGGATGAAGAATTCTCTTGCTATTAGACGAGCAATGCCATTGGAGTAACCTAATTGACTCGCCTATATGAAAGCTCATCATTGATTGAGCGATACAGGTAGAGGGCTCCAATTGGCCAAATGATGCGCATAGCAACCCATGATTGGCTCATTAACAATGAGACTAATCATTGGCCGGGTGACCTTGGTGTCCCCTAACTCTCTTTTGGTCTCGCCGAGTGTTATTACCTATTCAATGTGGTCTTGACATGTAGTTAATATCTCAGTTTATGACTTAGTTCTTACTGTTGGGGTCACTCTCTTGTGGTGTTTGTGTCCGCGGACGTGTGGAGACAAATGGACGCAGATGTTTAAAGAAATTCTAGAATGTCCGTCCTCGGGGTGGCTGGAAGAATTGGACGAGGACTATCAGAGGCATCATGCCCAAGAGGCTGAATTAGACGAGGACTACTCAGAGGCATCATGTCCGAGAGGATGACATGGACGAGGACGTTGGAGCCTAGGCATTGACTTTCTCACTCACGTAGGCCTGTTACAGCGGCGTGTTGCAGGTGGACAGTTGACCTGCTCTGATTGGTGATTCAGGCGGCTTCAACTTCCAAGGTGACAAGCCTACCATCCTGACACGCCGGGCCTGCGCCTGTCATGGCAGGCCTAGGTGGCGTAGTCCTGCCACCCTACTGCCACCCTACTGGCAGTATGGTGGCTGGACGGTCAGCCGCGTGGCTCCCCCTGGTACTATATATTGGGCTGCTGCGTGAGGGGAAAAAGAGAGAGAGAGAGAGCAAGAGTGGCGAGAGAGCAAGCAAGATTGAGAGAATAATATTGGGAGAACAAAAGGGCTATTGTGAAAGAAAAGAGTAGTGCACCACCGGTGAGAGAATGGAGAAAGAGAAAAATAGAGTGAAAAGAAGAAGAGTGTTCTTCTTGATTTGCTATGGAGAATTTTTTTATTTGACTTCTCGGGTGTGTAGCGGATACTCCATCTTGAAGGTTTGTAACCTTTTTTGCATAGTGGATTTGCTGTTGCCTCTGCTCTCGTGGTTTTTTCCTTCGGTTTCAGAAGAATTTTCACGTTAAATCTGGTGTGTATTCTCTTGGTTTTTGTCTTTTCTCGTTGGCTGTCCGTCCGAGCGCTGTCCCTCTGTCCGAGTGTCTTGTCTTCTCGGCCATTGCGCTCAGGTATATTCTGTCCGAGCGCCCATTTTGTCCCAACAAGTGGTATCAGAGACTGGTTCGTGAACCGTTGTTTGGATGGTGTCGTCGGTGAAGAATGGGACGTTCAGTGTAGAGTAGTTCAATGGGAAAAATAATTTCATTCTCTGGCAGGAGGGGGTGAGGAATATTTTAACCAGGGAAGGAATGGTAAAAGCTCTTAGGAAAAAAGAGGAGAAGCTGGAGAATCTGTCCGAGGACGAGTGACAAGACAAGAGGGATCTTGCCAACTGTACCATTATGTTGTGTTTGGCAGATAACACACTCCAAGAGGTCCTCGGACTATCAGACCTAACCAAGGTCTGGGACAAGCTTGAGAGCCGGTACAAGTCTAAGTCCTTGACAACCAGGCTGTATCTGAAGAAGCAGTTCTATGACCTACGGTTGTCAGACGGTGAGTG
>JAOVVI020015079.1:0-11306 GCA_028571085.2 Nepenthes alata | reverse complement strand
ATAAATATAATAATAATAATAATAATACATAATAATAATAATAATAATACATAATAATAATAATAATAATAATAAAACAAAAAATATACATGTGTGGGAATAACAATTCTCACATTATTGCCAACCAAACAGAGGAATTGCAATTCCCGCGAGAATTGCAATTCTTTTTCCACCCAATTCTTGCAACCAAACATGGGGTTAGTGAATGCAACATAGTGGACAAAGGCTTGGTTTGGTTTGATTCACTTGGCTACAAGGGAACTCAGCCACTTTTAGCAATTCTGTTATGCTATTCAAGACGTTAGACTGATTGGCAGAGCTTTTTCTTGGCGGGATAAAAACATGTTCTTTTAACTACAAATTTAAACCGTCTAAGCTTCCAGAAATTATGATTTTGTTATTGTGTGCTTTTTGCTGCAAACTTGTTGGATAGGCATGGTATCCCCTAGCCAGTGGCACCCATGTAGGTGATATACAAATTAGAAGAACAAGACCAAAATAAGAACAACAAAAGTAGAAGAACGGTAATTATGCCAGGCGAAATGATTCAAAGTACGCAAATGTAAATTTACCGAAGTGAGAACAGAGGTGCCCATAACTTTGCATAGATAGCCTCTTGAAAATGCTAAAACCATTTTATATAGCACCTACTTATAAACAAACAATATCTATATCCATTCCTGTATTTTTTACACCACATAATATAATATCTCATTTACTTCGATCGCCACAGAGGCTATTTATAGTCTTGATACCATAAATATTTCCTCCAACCAGACTGCTTCAAGCAGTCTATACTGCTATAAGTTACTTCAATAAATTCAATTAACACTTCTCTATGTTAATAGAACTTCCCAATTTCAATGGCCTGACAATTGGCATTACTTTCACAGACTATTTCAAGCAGCCAACAGATCAAGGTAAAGAAAGCCCTTATTTCGCAGGTACAAGAAAAGTCATTTACTAGAAGTAGATGAAGGGCTAGAGGTTGGTAATTCGATGAAATAATCTAATGTCCAAAAGTTTTAGCTCATACCTGGAGCCAACACCCCCAATTCCAATCACAGCAACGGAGTCCCCACCACATATACCAGCTGCATGAACCATGGCTCCGTATGCAGTAAAAACTGCACATCCTAAAATTGCAGATTCAGTATATGGCAAAATATCTGGCAGTATAGCTAACCCATGAGCTGGGACCACACAGTATTCTGCAAGGCCTCCCATACTGTACATGTACACAGGCTTCCCTGCAGGACATAGGATGCACAATCTGAATATAAAAAAGAAAAAGTATAGCAAAAAGTCAGGCCATCAGACCAAAGTTATATTATGACTTTGTAATAGTTATACCTAGTATTATATTCTAAATTGAAGATCTCATATAATCTTGTCAACGCCGGATAAAGAAATTTGATTGCTCATTGCGGATCTCCAGTAAAAGTCATTTTCTGTGGACTTAAATGAAAATCGTAGTAAAGAGGACAGAGGAATGAGAAATGTCCATCTAAAGGTAGTTGGGAAAATTCCAGATCTTGAAAAATACATATCGTTCCATACTGCAATAGATGCTGGTTTGCAGAAAATCAGCTGAACAAATACTCAAGGACAGTGCATGGACTTAAAGCATGATAGAGCTCAGATTTGATAATAGGTGCCAGTTGGAAGTTTTTTGCATGGGTGAATTAACTCAGAGAAAATTTACTCCTACAAGGGCGTCATTTCCCTCTTTTGTTTCCTACCATGACTTCCCGAATTGAAAAAAAAAAAATTACTCATTGCCATCATATCCCAGAACAAGTAATCACCTCATCCAAATAAAGCAACAGAAGAAAAACCTACTAGGCATCTGATCGGACTTTTATTTATTGGAAGATATTGTTGATAGTATTTCTCTTTACCCATTTGAATAAAGAAGTCTAAAAGGGTTTTCCTTGACCCACCGAGCTAGTTAGGATTTCTTTTCACCTGGAGGGAATAGGATCTCCAATAGTAGAATTTAAGCATCAAGACTCTTGGGGTGAAGAAGGATAAAGGAGTCAAACCACCTTAAATCACTGTGCTTGATTTTCTCTCTCTCATTTATTTGTGATTCTGCTCATTTCTTCCAATTGTGTTTATAAATGCTCATCTGCACTGATTATCTACTCATCAGAGTATGCTTAATATTTATGTATCACATTAAAACTGGCTAATTTGTTTCTCAACATAAATTTTGCTAACTAGCACTTCAAAGAGTTTATATTGAGATGTACATGTACTTCACTGATGTATAACAGTTGGACATTGATTGGATTTTATTTGGGAATATTTTACGTGATCTGACTAATTTTCCTATTTATCCCCTTCTAGAGGGGCTACTTGGGCATTTAAAAAAAAACCCTAATTACATCAACTGACATCAACTACAGTAGCCAGTATAACAATAGTAAAGGCTGTTAGAGCAAGTCTGTAAATGTAGTGTGGAAAAGAATAACTACCATTGCTTCTCAGGAACAGCCTTGTTTCACCATCATAAAGAGTTCCTTTAGCCCGGTTAAAAGCAAAGAAATCTTCACACAGATCATCTTGGCCCTGTTGATACCAAAAAGAATATTACATAGCATGCAGACAATATGTTTACATAGCATGCAGACAATATGGAGAGTAGAAAGAAAAAAACTAATATAATCACCTTTGAACAAAAGGAACAGCTACCACAGGGCATGATAAAAGCTCCAACAACATGAGATCCAATAGGAAATCTTTGAAAATTATCACCAATACAAGAAATTCTCAGCTTTATTAGATGAAAAGTCAGCAAACATACGTAAGTGTGGTACATATCGATATTGTATACTGAAGGAAGCAATAGGATTATGATAAAAAAAATGTCATAAAGTTATACAATGAACCTTTTAACTATTTTGTTGTCAGTAAGTGGGCCATGATCCACTACTTCACCCGTTATCTCATGGCCTACGACACAAGGGCTGGCAAAGGGAAGTTCACCTTTTATCACATGCAGATCAGAGTGGCAAACTCCACAGGCTGCACACAAAATGATCAGTTTATCAATAAATCATTGTGAATTTACAAAACAAGCATGATAACTCATTCTTGAGAAATGCAACTTCAGTCCATTCCAACAGTGGACGGGATACATTCATTCCAACCATCATTGTTGGTGGCTTTTGTTTAAGGACTGGTCAGTGTGATACAAGTGTAGATGTTTGGAAACAAGTGCTGAAAGTTAAGAAGGATGAAAACTGAGAAGTTTATAATGCTGGAAGTCCAATCCTGAATGTATTGAGAACAAGAACATGTTTAATTACTCTTAAGGTAGTGATAATTTCCTGTACAAGTTTTGGCTCGACGTGATTCATGATCCACACAGAAAACTTTGAAATATACTTTCAAAAGACACATTATTAAGGACATAATATCCTTTTTTATTAACTATACTATATTCTTTCTAAATTAGAAGATCCCTATCTTTTAATTAAGGCTACTTATATATATCAGCATATATATAATATCATTCTTGAATTAAATAATTGATATCTTCTAATTTAGACAATTTCTGTAATTATCATTATTATAGCTTTCCTAATTTAGGCTACCTCCTCCTTATAAAAGGATGGCCCATTGTATAGTTTGATACACACAGAAATACGGAAAATATTTCTTCATCTCTCTCTTCATATTTCTACATGATATGAAAGCTAAGTTTATCAAACCTACTCAAATCTACACTACTCACCTAAAATTTTTTCTTCCCTGTCACTGTTTGGTACTCCACCTTCGGCATACAACACCATCAGCTTCTGTGACACCATCACTGTTGCAAGCCATTGCAAATCGTTGTCGAGCCTCTATTTCACTATAAACAACTGACTTCCATTTGGAAGTCAAATCTTGATCTGAAGCAGCATAGGCCCCTGTTACACCATCGATGCTGCAAGTCATTGTCCTCGATGTCCAGTCCCACAAAAATCCTCTGATTTTCCCCCCTTACTCATTGGCGTTTCCGTTACAGGGACGAGAAGATATGAACGTGTGGTTTGAGGTCTTCAACTCTTAAAAAATAACGTTTCTTCGTTTGTCCATGGCTTACCCGGTTCCTAAATTACAATGTTCCAGCCATCATTTACATGCAAATGAGTGACTTTGCATGTTGTCAGCATGCCACATTTCTCCTCAGGAGACGATCAAAACATATCTTCCGGCTTCATCGTTTGGGCCCAATCACAGAAGCCCATGTCCCTTCCACTAGGCTGTGTCACTTATTACATTTGGGCTTAGCCTACAAAGCCCACACGAATCTCCTCCAGGGGCTTTGCCCACTGCCTAACGCCCACTTCCGCCAACAGCCATCCACAGCCAACGACAGCCGTCCACTTTCCGGCAACCATTTGACATCTCTCCAACGACTTTCTAACATATTATGGATAATTTTTCGGTAAACTTCTAGTGACTTTTTTGAGGCTTTTTTAGCAACTTCCTGGCAATTTCCCAGCAATCTTTTCCTACTACATTCCGGTGAGTTTCTGGTATGTTTTCAACAACTTTTCCACCTATTTTCTAATACCTTTCCAACCATTTTTTGGCGACTTTTTCGTTAACTTCTAAGAAAGGTCAACTTGTTTTCATAAATGTGCATTTATATATTTAGCTGATTCTGCCTCATCCTCTACGGCCTCATCTCTTAATGCAACCGATTTTGAGGCAATTAACAACCATGCTCTATTTCATACCTCTACTGCATTAATTTTCTCCTCAGGTACATTTTCGTCATGGCTTTTCGACTCTACCTGTTATAATCACATGACATCTAACTCCTTATCAATGTCGCAT
The DNA here is from genome assembly GCA_028571085.2 of Nepenthes alata. Taxonomy (NCBI): domain Eukaryota; kingdom Viridiplantae; phylum Streptophyta; class Magnoliopsida; order Caryophyllales; family Nepenthaceae; genus Nepenthes; species Nepenthes alata. The sequence continues at coordinate 6,470 of JAOVVI020015079.1, read as the reverse complement.
AAGATCTTTTTAACTAGTGTCCCTACTATATATACTACTAATGATTCTCATATGTCCCTCAAGCATGTTAGGCATGTATCCACCCCTGACTTTCATATTCCAAACACAAATCATGTTCCAAACTTATTTTTAAATTCGTATTAGTTGGTCAACTTATTGAATGTTGCATTAACGTAACATTTTCCCACAAGATTTTGTGTTCGGGATTAGAAGACAAGGAAGCGAATAGCCAGCTCTATCTCACCACCCCTATACAGTTTGGAGCCTTAAAACGACTTTTAAGATTTAAAGCTCATTGGGATCAGACGTAAAATTGGTTGCCTTTTTGAACTAATATATCTATATCTTCCACGTTCGTTTACTATTGTTCTCTCTTCTAGATTTCGCACAAGCGACTTAGCTATCCATATTGCCTCGTGTTCAGTCTTTAACCTCTAATGGTTATTTAGAAAATGTTACTTTTGACTCTTTTGATAGTATGACTTATCATTTTGGCAAATAATCATCATTATCTTTTAATAAAAGTGACTCTTTGGCTTCCGTATCCTTTGATTTAGTTTATTCTGATATTTAGGGTCCCACCCCTATTCCCACTAAAGGCTAGTCTTGCTACAATAGAATTTTTATCAACAATTACTCTCGTTATTTATTGATTTATTTTCTATATAATTGGTTTGAGCTACTTGACAGATTTTGTAACTTTTGATAGATGATAAAAATTAAATTCGATCGCACAATCAAAGTCTTCCATATTAACAATACTTTGGAATATACCTCTACCTCTTTTCTATATGAACTTCAACAAACAAATATTGTACCTCATTGCTCATGTTTTTACACTTCAAAACAAAATGGTTGGACTGAATGTAAATATCGCCACATTCTTGACACTGTTCATACTTTTCCCCTCTCTACTTCTCTTCTTAAGTTCCTTTAGGAATACCATTAATTGAGTTCTATCTCCTACTATTTCAAACCAAATTACATATGACTACTTTTATAAAAAGAAACCTGATTATTCTCTTCTCATAACTTTTGGTTACTAAACAAGAACAACACTCTAAACTCTACAGTTTTCTTGGTTAAGGTATTAAATATAAAGGCTATTAGTGTTACGATCCTATAACCAAGTGTCTTCGTATTTCAGGAATGTTCAATTCTATGAATAAAAAAATTTCACATATATCACTTCAAACACTTCCCTTTCCTCTCGAATTTTCACGATCCCAACCATTGATCCCTTTATAAAATTTTCATCTAATGCAGGTCCTATAAGTTCAACCGCTCGTAACGAGTATGGATTATCTGATGACTCCAAAGTTCTCTCCCACCATGGATCTTCGTTGCGCCAATTGGGTATACGCCCCTCCTACACATCTTTATGACTATCACTGCTTCTCTATTCTTACAACTCTTCATGAACCACGCAATTATCGCGACACATGCTCTGACCCTCTCTAGTAATAAATTATATCTGAAGAACTTGATACTCTTTATAAGACTCACGCTTGGGATCTAGTTAAGAAAATCAGATCTAGCGCCTATTAAGTGCCTATCCCCATGCTCATGAGTGTTTTTGGTAGAAATTTCACGCTTGATGGACGCCCATGAGATACTTTTACGTGATTTAGGTGATTCAAGCAGGATGTTCGAGCTTAAGGTGTGTCTAATGCAGCGCCTGATATGCACCTATCATGTGCACATGTTTTTGTAAGCACCTGATATGCGTCTAACAGACATTTGTGCACCAATTGGGTATAAAAGGGTCATTCACACAATTTTCTATCATTTGAGTGGGAAAAAGAGAGAAAAGTGAGATAAAGAAAAGGAAAAAATAGGAAGAAGAAGAGGGAGAAAGAAAATGAAAGAGATTTTGGAGTTATTTTGTGTCAAATCTAATAAATTTAAGGTTTAAGACAAATATATCTAAACCCATTCCCTATTCTATTTTTAGAATCCTTCGATTTTGCCTACAATACCTGTTTAAATGCACATGCATGTTACCATTTACACTTATATTTCAAATATGGTAGTATTTATGTGTATACAAAACATTTTGAGGTTTTGTTAAGTTTTATAGAATATTTGATGATTTTATTGTTTTTACTGAATATTCACATATTTTGAATGGCTATATTCTTATATCGTATTCTAAAGAAAAATCATGAAAATATTCGTGCATTGACCTTGCATGTGACTTCTATATAAGTATTTGTTGATGACTCTATTTTGTATTATGATTTGAGTTTGTACTGTTCCCAGATGGTGAAAAAGTTCTATATATTTGTTATAGAATCTTCTATTTAACAAAAGAAAACCATTGTAAGTAAATTGATGGTTTATATTCGAATATGTTCTAATTTAGTAGGCGCACTTATAAAATACAACTGTCATTCATGTGTTAAAAAAGGTGGTGTTTAACCACATTTATAAGGAGAAATATGTAGATGGCCCGTAAACGAGCCTTAAATAGTAGTGTATCGGCTTATAGTTACCAATAATATGAATAACCCATTCTTCAAAATTAGCCTTTGAGTAATTAATATGCAAATCATCGATCCTTAGTTCTTGTGATTTGAACTGCATTGTACATTATGTTTTAAGATGTCTAGGAGTTACAGAGTTTTGTAACTTTTGATACAATTTTTTGGATGTCATGATTTTATGGATGCATTATACACATTGAAATTTCAATGTTTTTTTTATACGGTTTGTATGATTTGAATATTCGTGTGTGTGCGTGTGTGTGTGTGTATATATACCAAATTGATTATACAAAATCATGATTTGAAACGTGTTTGATAGAAACTTAAAAATTTTGGATTTCGCATGTGCTTTATGATTTTTTCATCCTTCCATCTGTTTTATAAACCTTTATTTATATATCGTAAATATATATACTTGCTAAGTATCAAACTCACAATTTGCAATTGCTTCTAACCCTTCTAGATTAGCGAGTCGTGAGTACTTATAGGATATAGACAGAGGATTATCGAAGACGTTTTTTTAGTTATGTTTGAATTATTGAGAGTTGCTTAGATTATAAGTATTGGATTTGTGTATTGTGAGTTTCATAGTTTGTACACGAGCCGGTGTGCTAAAATGAATGTTATGTATGATTTTATCTTGTGATATATTGAATATTTCGGTTAGATGCTTTTCCTTACAGAGATTTTGGATTAAGCAGGTACTTAAATTATCTTGAGGCCGGAAGGAAATAGTTTGGCTAGTCTTATGACTATTACTAGTGATGTTAATTATGTTCCCTACTGTTTGAGTATAAAATGCCCGATGACCCGATTTTAGTTATTGGATTTTAATATTTTATGGACAATTATTATATTTGATGTGCTTGTTATTTACCTACTCAGACCGAGGTCATAACACTTAAACATGCTCCCCGAGCTTTGTTTGCCAAATTTAATTCTAAAATTTTACAACTCAGGTTTACCTCCAATCATTATGGTTACTAGGTGTATTTGAGGAATACACCTATTATCCACAAGAGGTAAAAGATAGTAGTGTTTGACCCTATTCATATGGAAAAATATGTAGACGTCCCACCTACAAATCTTAAATAATAGTATTTCGGTCTAAGATTATAAAAAAGATGTGAAACCTATCCTCAAAGCTGGCCTATTGATTAATCGATGCATGAATCACTAGCCCTTGGTTCTCTGATTTGACCTATATCATATTTTATTTTTGAGGCACCTTGACTTTTTGAGATTTATAGGTTTTGACATGATTTTCAAATTTGCATGATTTTGGACTTATAAGTTTTACGGATGCATCATACGATTTAGACTTCTAATGATTTCTTACGGTTTGCATGACTTGATCTTCATATATGTGTAATGAACTATGCATAAAAAATCATAATTTAGAATGTATTATTTAAAAAGTTTAACATATCAAATTTCACACGTGTTTTATAGTTTTTCGCCATTCCATTTGTTTTACGGACATGTATATATATATATATATGCATACATATATATACATATATATATACTTGTTAAGTATTAAACTCATAATTTAGGATATGTTTTGATCCATTCAAATTAATAAACAATGGATACTTACAGAATATTGACAGAAAACCAATAAAGAATTTTTGTTATTTGTATTTGCACTTAAGGAATTTGGTATTTTGTGTGTTGGATTATTGTGTATTTCAAGTTCCGTATGGGATATCATATTCGATGGATGTTTTGGTCCGACTCTATCTGGTGATAATTTGGATATTTGGTCAAATACTTTTCCTTACAGAGATTTTGGATTTCAACAGATTCTTATATTATTTAAAGGTTGGACGAGATTTAGTTCAGCCAAGTTCCTATGTCTACTATTAAGTTATGGTTATTATGCCATTTTTAGGTTTCGGTACGATATGTCTAACCCGATTTTGGACCATTTGGGTTTTAATCATTTATGAATTTTTATTATTTAGATTTTACTATTATTCCTTGCTCGGACTAGGGTTATGACATAGCTTTTCTTCGTATTCCCTACTATGTGAAAGGCACTCTATTTCATGTGTTACACTTTTTCTCCCACATTTTCTTAGAACTTCGGGTATATTCTAATACTGATTGGATAAATGACCCTTCCGGCTGATGGTCCATTATTGGTTTTCTCTACCTACGAAAGGATTCTCTCATCTCATGGCGCTGTAAAAAAACAAATCAATATTGTCTATTCTAGCATTGAAGCTAAATATTGCACTGTTGTTGATATTACATCTGACTTTCTCTTACTTCATTGGAATTCATAGAATATTGGTGTTTATCGGCACCCCCCTCAATTACAACAATCACAGTGTTATCCAGATTACTCACAATAATGTATTTCACGAACACACAAAACACCTCAATATTGATTATCATTTCATACGTCATCACCTCAAAGAAGGCACCCTTTGGCTCCTCTCAGTTTCTTTTACTAATTAGTTGGCTAATATTTTTATAAAAATTTATCAACCTAGTCACCACATCAATCTAGTTTCCAAACTCCAATTGGTCTCTTCTAAACTATCTTGAGTTTGAGAAAAATCTTAAAGAAATAATATTATTTTTATTAAGAATATTATATTCTTCCTGAATTAGAAAATCACTATCTTCTAATTTAGGCTACTTATATTTATTGTCCTTCTTAAATTAGATAATTAATATTTTCAAATTAGTTTATGTAATTATTATTATTACAGTTTTTCTAAATTAGATGATTCACTATACAGTTTGATACATATAAAAATACAAAAAACCTTTCTTCATCTCTCTCTTTATATTTCTACACATATATAATAGATTTTTAAATATATATATATATATATATATAAAGAGTGTGCCTGAGCATGGCAGTCAGTGGTGAAATTAGAGAAGAAATGATTAATGTAAGTTGTGAAATTAAGTGGTGATAGTGTGAGATTACAAGTGCTTAAAATATCACTTAACATTGTTGATGCAGAGGAAAAAAACTGAGAACTCATGTTGAAAATATGTGATACTGAACAAGAACTGGGGCCCATGGGACAAAGTGAGTTCCGCCATATGTTGCCCCTAGGTGAGATCGTTGGTTGGATGGTAGAACAACTGGGGGGGGGGGGGAGGACTAGTACACAGGATGACCCCTACAATTAAGGAAGACTGGCTCAATCATTCACACCGGTTCACAAATGCCCAGTTACTGCTTTAGCACTTTGGTTGTCTTTATGTGAAACAGACTTTTGTGCTTACCAGAGTTTCTGGGATTCACAAACCCCAGTGTGTAACATGTACTAAAAACTGAATGGGATTCTTAAAGATAATCTCTTTAAGTCTAATAACTTGGGCTCATTCAACACCTAACTCTTCTTACCTATCAAGTAAGATAGATAATAAATTTATGAAGTTCAATTCTCTTGCATTTTCCACTCTCTCCACATTGACATGGAGCAAATGGAGAGAGAAAAATCTTTATTAGATGTTTGGTTGTTGGCATCTTCGGTGACTTTATATATTGGCATCTTCTATGACATTATTGATACGCTTGGTTGTTGGAATAGAATAAGGTGAGAATAGAATAGTTATTCCCAGGGAATAGAATAAGATGGGAATAGAGTTGGAATTGTTATTCTCATATTTGGTTGTTGGAATAGAATAAGGTGAAAATTAGTATTCCATTATTTGGTTTGTAAAATAGTATGAAAAATAATGTGAGACTAGTGAGTAGTAGTAATAATAATAATAATAATATCTAATAATAATAATAATAATAAACATAATAATAATAATGATGATAATAAACATAATAATAATAATAATAAACGTAATAATAATATCTAAAAATAATAATGATAATAATAAACATAATAATAATAATAAACGTAATAATAATAATAATAATAATATCTAATAATAATAATAATAATAATAAACATAGTAATAATAATAATTATTATTATTATTATAATAAATATAATAATAATA
>JAOVVI020015078.1:0-11306 GCA_028571085.2 Nepenthes alata | reverse complement strand
AGTGTCGCACCCAACACCTCCCTTACCGCTACCAACACCTCGATTATCGCTCCGAGCACCTCCAGTGTCGGGCCCAGCACCGCGAGTGTCGCTCCCAGCACCTCTAGTGTCGTGGCCACCAATGCCAGGGTCACTCTTAGCACCTCAAGTGTCACGCCTAGCAATGCGAGTGTCCCGTCCAACACCTCCAATGTCTCGCAAAGAACCCCGAGTGTCGCTCCCAGCACCTCCATTGTCGTGCCCAGCATCACTAGTGTCGCACCCAGCATCTCCAGTGTTGCGTCCAGCACCGCGAGTGTCGCTCCCAGCACCGCCACTGTCTTGCCCAGCACCCCTAGTGTTGCTCCCAGCACCTCCAGTGTCGTGCCCAACACCACGAGTGTCGCTCCCAGCACCTCAAGTGTCGTGCCCAGCACCCCAAGTTTCACTCCCAGCACCTCCAGTGCCGCGCCCAGCAACGCTATTGTCGCACCCAGCACCTCCAGTGTCGCACCCAGCACCTCCAGTGTCGCGCCAAGCACCTCGGGTGTCGATCCTAGCACCTCCAGTGTCGCGACAAGCACCTTGAGTGTCGATCCTAGCACCTCCAGTGTCGCACCCAGCACTGCCACTGTCGGTCCCAGTACCTCCAGCGTCGTGCCCAGATCTGCGAGTGTCGCTCCCAACACCTCCAGTGTCACGCCCAGCACGCCGAGTGTCACTCCTAGCACCCCTAGTGTCACTCCCAGCACCTCCAATGTCGTGCCCAGCACCGCGAGTGTCGCTCCCAGCAACTCCAGTGTCACGCCCAGCAGCGCGAATGTCGCTCGCAGCACCTCCAGTGTTGCGCTAAACATCGCTAGTGTTGCTCCCAGCACCTCCTGTGTAGTGCCCAGCACTGCGAGTGTCGCTTCCAACACATCTAGTGTCGCGCCCTGCACCCCGAGTGTCACTCCCAGCACCTCCAATGCCACTCCCAGCAATGCGAGTGTCGCGCCCAGCCCCATTAGTGTCGCTCCTAGCACCTCCGGTGTCGCGCCAAGCATCGCGAGTGTCGCTCCCAGCACCTCAAGGGTAACACCAAGCACCCCGAGTGTCGCTCCCAGCACCACCAATGCCGCGCCCAGCAACGCCAGTGTCATTCCTTGCTTCTCCAGTGTCGTGCCAAGCACCGCGAGTGTCGCTCCCATCACTTCCAGTGTCGTACCTAGCACCACGAGTGTCGCTCCCATCACCTCCAGTGCCTCGCCCAGCACCGTGAATGTCGCTCCCAGCACCTCAAGTGTCGCGCCCAGCAATGCGAGTGTCGGTCCCAGCACCTCCAGTGTCGCGCTAAGTACCCTCAGTGTGGCTCCTAGCACGTCCAGTGTCGCGACCAGCACCCCCAGTGTCGCTCCCGGCACCTCTAGTGTCCCGCCCAGCAATGCCAGTGTCGCACCAAGCACCTCTAGTGTTGCACACAGCACCGCGAGTGTCACTCCCAGCACCATTAGTGTCACTCCCAGCACCTCAAGTGTCGTGCCCAGCACTGCGAGTGTCGTCCCCAGCACCTCAAGTGTCGCACTAAGACCCCGAGTGCCGCTCCCAGCACCGCCAGTGCCTCGCCCAGCAATGACAGTGTCGTGCCCAGCAACTCTAGTGTCACGCCAAGCACCGCGAGTGTCGCTCCCAGCACCGCGATTGTCGCACCCAGTACCGTGAGTGTTGCTCCCAGCACCTCCAGTGTCACGCCCAGCACCGCGAGTGTCGCTCCCAGCACCTCCAGTGTCACAGCCATCACCGTGACTATCACTCGTAGTACTCATGTTTCGGGCCCAGCACCGCCAGTGTCACTCCCAGCACCTCCAGTGTCCCGCCCAGCACCTCCAGTTTCACGCCCAGCACCTCCAGTGTCACTCCCAGGACCTCCAGTGTCGCTCTTAGCACCTACAGTGTCACCCCAGCACCGCAAGTGTCGCTCCAAACACCTCCAGTGTCACTCCTAGCACCTCCAATGTCGCACCCAGCACCGCCAGTGTCGCTCCCAGCACCTCCAGTGTCGCACCCAGCACCACGAGTGCCGCTCCCAGCACCTCTAGTGTCATGCCCAACAATACAAGTGTCGCAGCCAGCACCTCAAGTGTCACACCCAGCACAGCGAGTGTCGCTCTATCTGCATCCAGTGTCGCGCACAGCACCGTGAGTGTCGCTCCCATCACCTCATGTATCGTGCACAGCACCGCGAGTGTCGGTCCTAGCACATCCAGTGTCGTGCCCAACACCCCGAGTGACGATTCTAGCAACACCAGTGTCGCGCCCAGCACCCTGAGTGTCGCTCCTAGCACCTCCAGTGTCGAACCCAGCAGCTCCAGTGTCCTGCCCAGCACCGCGAGTGTCACCCTAGAATCTCCAGTGCCACGCCCAGCATCCCGAGTGTCGCTCCCAGCACCTCTAGTGTCGCACCCAACACCCCAGTGTCACTCTCAGCACCTCCAGTGTCGCACCCAGCACCGATAGTGTCACTCCCAGCACCTCCAGTGTCGAGCCCAGCACCGTGAGTGTCGCTCGGAGGACCTCAAGTGTCGTGCCAGCACCCTGAGTGTCGCTCCTAGCACCTCCAGTGTCGCGCCTAGGACCGCTAGTGTCGCTCCTAGCACCTCCAATGTCGTGCCAAGCACCGCGAGTGTCACTCCCGGCACCTCTAGTGTCTTGCCATGCACCCCGAGTGTCGCTCCCACCACCAGCAATATCGTGCCCACCACCGTGAGTGACGCTCCCAGCACCTCCAGTGTCGCGCTCAGCACGGCGAGTGTCCCTGCCAGCCCCTCCAGTGTCGCGCCGAGCACCACGAGTGTCGCTCCCAGCTCCTCAATTCTCCCGCCCAGCACCGCGAGTGTTGGTCCAAGGACCTCCATTGTCGCTCCCAACATCGCTAGTGTCGCTCCCAGCACCTCCTGTGTCCCACCCAGGAACGCCAGTGTCTCGGCAAGCACTGCCATTGTCACTCCCAGCACCTCTAGTGTCGGGCCCAGGACCGCAAGTGTCGCTCCCAGTTCCTCCAGTGCCGCGCGCAGCACCGCGAGTGTTTCTCCGAGTACAACAAGTGTCGTGCCCAGCACCACCATTGTCCCTTCCGGCACCTCCATTGTCGCACCCTTGACCGCAAGTGTCACTCTAAGTACCTCCAGTGTCGCGCCCAGCATCGCAAGTGTAGCGCCCAGCACCTCAAGTGTCGCGCCCAACACCGCGAGTGTCGCTCCCAGCACCTCCAGTGTCGTGCCCAGCCCCACTATTGTCTCTCCCAGCACCTCTAATGTCGAGCCCAGCAGCCCGAGTGTCGCTCTCAGCACCTCCACTGTCGCACCCAGCAACGCTAGTGTCACGCCGAGCACTGCCATTGTCACTCCCATCACCTCTTGTGTCGTGTCCAGTACCACAAGTGTCGCTCCCAGCACCTCCAGGGTCGCGCCCAGCACCGTGAGTGTTGCACCCAGCTCCTCCAGTGTTGCGCCCAGCACCGCGAGTGTCACTCCAAGCAGCTCGAGTGTCACTCCAAGCAGCTCCAACGTCACGCCCATCACCGGGAGTGTCACTCCTAGTACTCCAGTGTCACGCCCAGCACCACTAGTGTCACTCCCAGCACCTCAAGTGTCGCGCCCAGCACCTCCAGTGTCGCTCCCAGCACCTCCAATGTCCTGCTCCGCACCACAAGTGTCGCACCCAGCACCTCCAGTGTCGCGCCCAGCACCACGAGTGCCGCTCCCAGCACCTCCAGTGTCGCGCCCAGCAATGCAAGTGTCGCAGCCAGCACCTCCAGTGTCATGCCCAGCACCGCGAGGGTCGCTCTCTTAACCTCCAGTGCCGCACCCTGCACCGCGAGTGTTGCTCCCATCACCTCCAGTATCCCGCCCAGCACCGCGAGTGCCGGTCCCAGCACATCTAGTGTCGGGCCTAACACCGCGAGTGTCACTCCAGCACCACCAGTGTCCCGTCCAGCACCTCGAGTGTCGCTCCTAGCACCTCCATCGTCGCGCCCAGCAACGCCAGTGTTGCACCCAGCACCTTCAGTGTCGCGCCCCACGAGTGTCGCTCTCTGCACCTCCAGTGTCGCGCCCAGCACCGCGAGTGTCGCTCCCAGCACCTCCAGTGTCACACCCAGCACCCACAGTGTCCCTCCCAGCACCTCTAGTGTCATGCCCACTACCGCGAGTGTCTCTCCCAGCAACTTTAGTGTCGCGCCTAGCAGCGCGAGTGTCACTCACAGCACCTCCAATGTTCCGCCTAGCAACGCTAGTATCGCTCCCTGCACCTCCAGTGTGGCTCCCAGCACCGCGAGTGTCGCTTCCAACACATCTAGTGTCTCGCCCAGCACCGTGAGTGTCGCTCCCAGCACCTCCAGTGTCGCGCCCAGGAATGCCAGTGTCGCACCCAGAACCTCCAGTGTTGCGGCCATCACCGTGAGTGTCACTCTTAGTACTCCAGTGTCGGGCCCAGCACCGGCAGTGTCAATCCCAACACTTCTAGTGTCGCACCTAGCACCTCCACTGTCACTCCCCGCACCTCTAGTGTCGCTCTTAGCACCTGCAGTGTCATGCCCAACACCACAAGTGTCGCTCCGAGCACCTCCAGTGTCGCTCCTAGCACCTCTAGTGTCGCGTGCAGCACCGCCAGTGTTGCTCCCAGCACCCCCAGTGTCACGTCCAGCACCACGAGTGCCGCTCCCAGCACCTCCAGTGTCGCGGCCAGCAAGACAAGTGTTGCACCCAGCACCTCCGGTGTCACGCCCAGCACCGCGAGTGTCGCTCTCTTCACCTCCAGTGTCGCGCCCAGCAACGCGAGTGTCGCTCCCATCACCTCCAGTATCGCGCCCAGCACCGCGAGTGTCCGTCCCAGCACATCTAGTGTCGCGCCCAACACCGCTAGTGTCGCTCCTAGCACCACCAGTGTCGCTCCTAGCACCACCAGTGTCGCGCCCAACACCCCTAGTGTCTCTCCTAGCACCTCCATCGTTGCGCCCAGCAATGCCAGTGTCACACCCACCACCTCCAGTGTCGCGCGCAGCACCACGAGTGTCACTCCCAGCACCTCCAATGTCGTGCGGAGCAGCCCGAGTGTCGCCCCTAGAACCTCTAGTGTTACACCTAGAACCCCCAATGTCCCTCCTAGCACCTCTAGTGTCGGGCCTAGCACCGCCAGTGTCACCCCCAGAACCACCAGTGTCGCACCCAGGACCTCCAGTGTCTCTCCCAGCACCTCGAGTGTCGCTCCTAGCACCTCCATGTCGGGCCAAGCACCGCAAGTGTCGCTCCCAGCACCTCCAGTGTCGCTCCTAGCACCTCCAGTGTCGCGCCTAGCACCGCTAGTGTCACTCCCAGCACCTCCAGTGTCGCACCCAGCACCACGAGTGTCGCTCCCAGCACCTCTAGTGTCGTGCCCAGCAATACAAGTGTCGCACCCAGCACCTCAAGTGTCACGCCCAGCACCGCGAGTGTCGCTCTCTTCACATCCAGTGTCACGCACAGCACCGCGAGTGTCGCTCCCATCACCTCCAGTATCGTGCCCAGCACCGCGAGTGTCGGTCCCAGCACATCCAGTGTCGCGCCCAACACCACAAGTGACGCTTCCAGCACCACTAGTGTCGCACCCAGCACCCTGAGTGTCGCACCTTGCACCTCCAATGTCGTGCCCAGCAATGCCAGTGTCGCACCTAGTAGCTCCAGTGTCCCACCCAGCATCGCGAGTGTCACCCCCAGCATCTCCAGTGCCACGCCCAGCATCCCGAGTGTCGCTCCCAGCACCTCGAATGTCCCACCCAGCACCCCCCAGTGTCACTCTCAGCACCTCCAGTGTCGCACTGAGCACCGATAGTGTCACTCCCAGCACCTCCAGTGTCGTGCCCAGCACCGTGAGTGTCGCTCCTAGGACCTCAAGTGTCGTGCCAGCACCCTGAGTGTTGCTCCTATCACCCCTACTACCGAGCCCAACAACGCTAGTGTCGCACCCAGCACCTCCAGTGTCGCGCCAAGCACCACGAGTGTCACTACGAGCATCTCCAGTGTCGCACCTAGCACCGCGAGTGTCGCTCCCGGCACCTCTATTGTCACGCCATGTACCCCAAGTGTTGCTCCCACCACCAGCAGTGTCGTGCCCACCATCGCGAGTGACGCTCGCAGCACTTCCAGTGTCGCGCTCAGCAAGGCGAGTGTCCCTGCTAACCCCTCCAGTGTCGCGCCCAGCACCGCGAGTGTCGCACCCTGCTCCTCAATTGTCCCGCCCAGCACCGCGAGTGTTGGTCCAAGCACCTCCAGTGTCACTCCCAGCATCGCTAGTGTCACTCCCAGCACCAACTGTGTCGCACCCAGCAACGCCAGTGTCGCGCCCAGCACTGCCATTGTCACTCCCCGCACCTCTAGTGTCAGGCCTAGGACTGCGAGTGTCACTCCCAGTTCCTACAGTGCCGCGCGCAGCACCGCGAGTGTCACTCCCAGCACCGCCAGTGTCACTCCCAGCACATCAAGTGTTGCACCCAGCACCTCCAGTGCCGCTCCCAGCACCTCCATTGCCGCTCCCAGCACCTCCAGTGTCGCTCCTAGCACCTCCAGTGTCACGTCCAGCACCGCAAGTGTCGCTCCCAGCACCTCCAGTGTCGCGCACAGCACCGCGAGTGTCGCTCCCAGCACATCCAGTGTTGGGCCCAGCACCACGAGTGTCGCTCCCAGCACCTCCAGGGTCGCGCTCAGCAATGCAAGTTTTGCACCGAGCACCTCCAGTGTCACGCCCAGCACCGCGAGTGTCACTCTCTTCACCACTAGGGTCGAGCCCAGCACTGCAAGTGTCGCTCCCATCACCTCCAGTATCGTACCCAGTACCATAAGTGTCGGTCCCATCACATCCAGTGTTGCACCCAACACCGCGAGTGTCGCTCCCAGCACCACGAGTGTCGCGCCCAGCACCCCGAGTGTCGATCCTAGCACCTCCAGCATCGTGCCAAGCTACGCCAGTGTCGCACCCAGCACCTTTAGTGTCGCGCCCTGCGATGCGAGTGTCGCTCCCAGCACCTACAGTATCGCGCCAAGCACCCCGAGTGTCGCTCCTTGCACCTCCAGTGTCGCACCCAGCACCCCCGGCGTCGCTCCCAGCACCTCCAGTGTCGCGCTAAGCACCCCGAGTGTCACTTCCAGCACCTCCAGTGTCGCACCCAGCACCCCGATTGTCACTCCCGGCACCTCCAGTGTCCCATCCACCAACGCCTGTGTCGCACCCAACTCCATCAGTGTTATGCCCAGCACCGCGAGTGTCGCTCCCAGAACCTCCAGTGTTGCGCCCAACAGCGCGACTGTCGCTCCCAGCACCTCTAGTGTCACCCCCAGCACTGTCAGTGTCGCTCCCAGGACCTCTAGTGTCGCGGCAAGCACCCCGAGTGTCGCTCCAACCACCTCCAATGTCGCGCCCTGCACCCAGAGTGTCGCTCCCAGCAGCTCCAGTGTCGCGCCCCACACCCCGATTGTCGCTCACACCACCTCAAGTGTCACGACCAGCAATGCAAGTGTCGCACTCTGCACCTCCAGTGTCGCACCCAACACCGCGAGTGTCGCGTCCAGCGCCGCGAGTGCCGCTCCCAACATCTCCATTGTCACGCCCAGCACCTCCATTGTCGCGCCCAGCACTACCAGTGCCGCTCCCAGCACCTCAAGTGTCGCTCCAAGTAGCGCGAGTGTCGCGGCAAGTGCCCCGAGTGTAGCTCCCAGCACCTCTAGTGTCACGGCCAGCACCGCGAATGTCACTCCCAGTGCCTCCAGTGTCGCGCCTAGCGACGCCAATATCGCACCCAGCAGCTCCAGTGTTTCGCCCAGCACCGTGAGTGTCGCTCCCAGCACCTCCAGTGTTGCGCCCAGCAACGCTAGTGTCGCTCCCAGCACGTCCAGTGTCGTGCCCAGCACCGTGAGTGTCGCACCCAGCACCTCAAGTGTCGTGCCCAGCACCCCGAGTTTTGCTCCCATCACCTCCAGTGCCGAGCCCAGCAACGCTAGTGTCGTACCCAGCACCTCCAGTGTCGCGCCAAGCACCATGTATCTCACTCCCAGCATCTCCTGTATCGCGCCCAACACCGGGAGAGTCGCACCCTGCACCTCCAGTGTCGCGCCAAGCATCGTGAGTGTCGCTCCCAGAACCTCTAGTGTCTCGCCATGCACCATGAGTGTCACTCCTACAACCACCAGTGTCGCACATAGCACTGCGAGTGTCGCTCCCAGCACCTTCTCTGTCACGCCCAAAACAACAAGTGTCCCTCCCAGCACCTCCAGTGTCGCACCCAGCACCGCCAGTGTCGCACCCAGCTCCTCAATTGTCCCGCCCAGCACCGCGATTGTCGGTCCCAGCACTTCCAGTGTCGCGCCCAGCACAGCTAGTGTCGCTATTAGCACTTCCAATGTCACGCCCAGCACCCCGAGTGTCTCTCATAGAACCTCCAGTGTCGCACCCAGCAATGGCAGTGTAACGGCCAGCACTGCCATTGTCTCTCCCAGCACCTCTAGTGTCGTGCCCAGGACCGCGAGTGTCACTCCCAATACCTTCAATGTCGCACCCAGCACCGCGAGTGTTGCTCCCAGCACCACCAGTGTCGCGCCCAGCACCGCGAGTGTCGCTTCCAGCACCTCTAGTGTCGCAGCCAGCAACGCCAGTATCCCTCCCAGCACCGCCATTGTAACTCCTAGGACCTCCAGTGTCGCCCCTAGCACTGCAAGTGTCGCTCCCAGCACCTCTAGTGTTGCGCCCAGCACCGCGAGTGTCGCCCCCAGCCCATCTAGTGTCTCCCCCAGCCCCGCTAGGAACGCTCCCAGCACCTCCAGTGTATCACCCAGCAACGCGAGTGTCGGTCCTAGCACCTCAAGTGTCGCGCCCCAGCACCCCGAGTGTCGCTCCCAGAACCTCCAGTGTTGCAGCCAGCACCTCCAGTTACGCGCCAAACACCGCGAGTGTGCCTCCCAGAACCTCCAGTGTCGCGCCCAGCACCGCGAGTGTCACTGCCATCACTTCCTGTGTCGCACCCAGCACCGCGAGTGTCGCTCCCAGCACCTCCAGTGTCGCAGCCAGCACTACCAGTGTCGCTCCCAGCATCACAAGTATCGTGCCCAGCAACGGGAGTGTCGCTCCCAGCACCTCCAGTGTCCCGCTAAGCGCCCCGAGTGTCGCTCCCAGCACCTCCAGTGTCGCGCCCAGCACCATGAGTATCACTCCCGGCTCCTCCAATGTCCCGTCCAGCAATGCCTGTGTCGCACCCAGCACCTCTAGTGTCGCACCCAGCACCGCAGGTGTCGCTCCAAGCACATCAAGTGTCACGCTCAGCATCGCGAGTGCCACTCCCATCACCTCTAGTGTCACGCCCAGCACTGCCAGTGTCGATCCCAGCACCTCCAGTGTCGCGCCTAGCACCGCGAGTGTCGCTGCCAGCACCTCCAGTGTCACGCCAAGCACCGCGAGTGTCGCTCCTAGCACCTCTAGTGTCACGCCAAGCACCCGGAGTGTCGCTCCAATAACCTCGGTGTCACGCCCTGCACCCAGTGTGTCGGTCCCAGCAGCACCAGTGTCACGCCCCACACCCCGAGTGTCGCACCCAGCACCTCCAGTGTCGCGTCCAGCAACGCAAGTGTCGCACCCTACACCTCCAGTGTCGCACCCAAAATCACGAGTGTCGCTCCCAGCACCTCTAGAGTCATGCCCAGCGCCGCGAGTGTCGCTCCCAGCACCTCCATTGTCGTGCCCAGCACTGCCAGTGTCGCTCCCAGCACCTAAAGTGTCGCGCCCAGTAACGCGAGTGTCGCTCCCATCACCTCTAGTGTCACGGCAAGCGGCCCGACTGTCGCTCCCAGCACCTCCAGTGTCTCGCCCAGCACCCCGAGTGTTGCTCCCAGCGACTCCAGTGTCACACCCAGCAACGCCAATATAGCACCCAGCAGCTCCAGTGTTTCACCCAGCACCACGAGTGTCGATCCCAGCACCTCCAGTGTTGCACCCAGCACTGCTAGTGTCTCTCCCAGCACCTCAAGTGTCACGCCCAGCACCCCGAGTGTCACTCCCAGCACCTCTAGTGCCGAGCCCAGCAACTCTAGTGTCGCACCCAGCACCTCCAGTGTCGCGCCAAGCGCCAAGAGTGTCCCTCGTAGCAACTCCAATGTCGAGCCCAGCACCGCGAGAGTCGCTCCCAGCACCTCCAGTGTCGCGCCAAGCACCACAAGTGTTACTCCCAGCAGCTCTAGTGCCGCGCCATGCTCTGTGAGGATCACTCCTGGCACCACCAGTGTCGCGCACAGCACCGCGAGTGTCGCTCCCAACACCTCCAGTGTCACGCAAGCACCGCGTGTGTCCCTCTCAGCACCTCAAGTGTCGCGCCCAGCATCGCCAGTGTCGCACCCAGCTCCTCAATTGTCCCGCCCAGCACCGCGAGTGTCGGTTCCATCATTTCCATTGTCGTGCGCAGCACCACTATTGTCGATCCCAACACTTCCAATCTCACGCCCAGCACCCCGAGTGTCGCTCCCAGCACCTCCAGTGTAACACCCAGCAATGCGAGTGTTGCACGCAGCACTGCCATTGTCACTCCCAGCACCTCTAGTGTCGCGCCCAGGACCGCGAGTGTCACTCCCAGTACCTTCAGTGTCGTGCGCAGCACCATGAGTGTTGCTTCCAGCACTGCGAGTGTCGCTTCCAGCACCTCTAGTGTCGCACCCATCACTGCGAGTGTCACTCCTAGTACCTCCAGTGTCACTCCCAGCACCTCTAGTGTCGCGCCCAGCACCGCGAGAGTCGCTTCCAGCACCTCCAGTGTCCCGCCAAGCACCACAAGTGTTACTCCCAGCAGCTCTAGTGCCGCGCCATGCACCGCGAGGATCGCTCCTGCCACCACCAGTGTCACGCACAGCACCGCGAGTGTCGCTCCCAACACCTCCAGTGTCAGGCAAGCACCGTGTGTGTCCCTCTTAGCACCTTAAGTGTCGTGCCCAGCATCACCAGTGTCGCACCCAGATCCTCAATTGTCCCGCCCAGCACCGCGAGTGTCGGTCCCATCATTTCCATTGTCGCGCGCAGCCCCCCTAGTGTCGATCCCAGCACTTCCAATCTTGCGCCCAGCACCCCGAGTGTCGCTCCCAGCACCTCCAGTGTCACACCCAGCATTGCGAGTGTTGCGCCCAGCACTGCCATTGTCACTCCCAGCACCTCTAGTGTCGCGCCCAGGACCGCGAGTGTCGCTCCCAGTACCTTCAGTGTCGTGCACAGCACCATGAGTGTTGCTTCCAGCACTGCGAGTGTCGCTTCCAGCACCTCTAGTGTCGCACCCATCACTGCGAGTG
>JAOVVI020015077.1:0-11307 GCA_028571085.2 Nepenthes alata | reverse complement strand
AGAGAACGCCAACTTAAGAGCAGAAAATGCCCATTTGAAGGAGGTGGAAGACCAGAGCACGGCAAGCAAGAAGCGGCTTGTTGATCGGATCTCCACTATGGAGAATGAGCTAGGTCTCGGGATTTGCCCTTATGAGGTCGAGGGTATGCTGCACGCTCGGATGTTCGAGGGGGTTCAGGTCTGTCGACGCCTTGCGAGGCTGATCGACCCTAACTTCCCTATCCAGTACTCTCATTTAGAAAACCGTAGGGTGCAGCATAAGAAAGACCTCGTGGAGGAGCCCCGGGACAGCCAGAGGCAGCCGCCGCCTCCTTAGCCTTTTGTATCTCCTCCTGTTTGTAATTTTATAGTTTTATATTGGTGCAAATTGTAACGTGCTTAAAGCAATAAAATAGAAATTCTTTTCAATCCGATGTCCATTGTCTTTACTACATTGTGTTTGTATGTGTTGTTGTACTGGGCGGCCAACTTGGTTGGCCGGTAACCTTCACTGAGCTGCCTAAGAAGCTAAGTCCTTAGGTTTGCCAGGTGGTTTTGCTAACCAGCCTGGTGGTGCTGCCCAAGTGATGACTTGGACACCCAGCGTTGGAGAAGTAACACTTTCTCGTTGCTGAATGATCACGCTAACTCTTCGCGGAGGAGGTCATTGTGCAAGGTGGCCAATCGGGTTAGATGGCCGCATAATGACTGAAGTCCTTAGGAATGGGTGGTTGTGTGAACCAGCACTGGTGGCGCCGTACAAGTGATGATTTAGGCGTCCAACATTGGAGAAAAATGCTTCTCCCTTCGACCGTCGCTAGCTGATCATGCTACCTCCTCGTAAAGGAGGTCGTTGCATTGCTGCGTAAGCCCCCTAAGGTTTTTGACCGCTCATGGGCCACTTGGATGACCAAGGCTTCAGACCGCTCATGGGCCACCTGGATGACTAGGGTTTAGACCGCTTATGGGCCACTTGGATGACCAAGGTTTTAGATCGCTCATGGGTCACCTGAATGACCATGATTTCAGACCGTTTATTGGCCACTTGGATGACCAAGATTTCAGATCGCTCATAGGCTACCTGAATGACCAGAGTTTAGACCGCTTATGGGCCACCTGGATGAACAGGGTTTAACGATAGGGTGAAGATCCTTTCGACTTAGGGGCAATCTAGGTCGGATAACCTGCAAGGCAAATAATGCACATACACAGAGGGGATGCTAAGTAAACAATGATTTTTACAAATTGAAACAAGCATGCGAGTGCACATAATGATGCAAGTACATACCTGAGTCTGCCTTACTGGAAGTAGCACCGGAGGTGGGTTGCGTTCCACGTTCGTGGAACCAGTTTTTTATCATGGCCTCGGAGTTTGTATGCTCCATTTTGCAGGACAACGGAGACAAGGAAAGGTCCCTCCTAGTTTGGAGAGAGCTTGTTGCGGCCGGCCAGCTTGCCCGTGACTTTGATGCCTCGTAGGACCAGGTCCCCCACATCGAATTGTTGCGCCTTAACTTTTTTGTTGTAGTATCGGACAACTCGATGCTGGTAGGCCGCTGTCCGTACTCTCACAGCGTCACGGGCTTTCTCTAACAAGTCAAAGTGTTCCTTCATTTTCTCGGAGATTTCCAGTGGGTCGAAAGAATCCACCCAGAAACTTGGAAGCCCGATTTTGACCGAAATTACTCCAGGTTATCCTGGGTGGGTCCAACAGCCGGCTGGCTGCTGCTTCCAGCAGACTGGCGGTCCTAGAGGCTCGCTCCTTGACGGCGTTGTTGTCTTCTGCCCGAGAGTATCGGAAATTTCTTCTTTCTGTGCTTTCTCTCGGGGATGTGCTCCCGGAGTATTTTTCTGGCCTGTTTTTGCCAGGAACACGGGAGGACGTTGGAGCCGAATTATTCCCAGCTTTCTTGGCCCTTTTGGCATGCATCTTTTTCCTCTGGCCACCTCTTTTGGTGGCCGGTGCAGGGATGGCTGCTGGAGGAGCCACCTGCATTCTATGCTCGTTTTGAGAGCGGAGTACCTGGAGCAGACGCGTGTTGGCCTGCATCTGCTCCAACAGTTGTTAAAAGTAGGGCGGTGGAACTCCACCCGTAGCCCCGTTGACCACGGCAACAGTAGCGTGGTCCTGGTCGGGGTTGGCAGCATCTCTAGCGGGATCGCTGACTTGGGCTCTCGTATTCACCATTGCAGAATGAGATGGTGAAGAGAGCGTTGTGGAAGTTTGTGGTTGGCTTTTGTAAGCGGACGGCGCCAATGATGCGTACCTAGATCCGAATTTTGAACGGATTTGGATTCGTTAGGATGGTTGAACCGGTTTCGTTCCCTGAGCGCGAATCCTGCACACCACTAAAAAGCATAGGAGATCAGTGTGTCGGCAGAAAGTTATCCCATCGAAAATACTCTGACGCTCAAGTTAGTAAGCAGCCTTCGATGATCGAACGGTAGCAGAAAACTTAGAAAGGGGAGCAAAGGTGAGAGTGTGTGGATATCCAGATGAAAGAAAGGCGAAAGCCGTCGTATTGAATCTAGAGGGTAAGGGCAGTGAACGACCGTCAGAGGAGCGTTGTTGCCTTTGGTTTTTTCGAGGAGTTCCAGTACAGAGAGGAAGATCGTCTCTGTGGTCAGTATTCGAGTCCGTAAGAGTTTGCGTGTGTTTGCCAGAGTAATTGAAAGCGTATGCAATTGAGAGTATCACTGAAAGCGTAATTCAGAGCCAAAAAGAGAGCGTGCATTGAATATAATTCAAGGGCTTATTTATGATTGAGAGGACGATGTTTCTTCTTTGGAAGGAGTGATTCCATCTGTGCTCTTTGGCTGGCTTGCCTTCTCGAGCAGATACCAGTTGCCAAATTGAGCGTGATAGTTTCCTTCTGAGGCGGCCAACAACTTTTCAAATCGGTCACATTCCTTCTGTGGATATTACCGTTTGAGAACCCTAGTTGGCAAGGATTTAAAAAAATCGGGCGCCTTCCTTATGTGAAGGGCGTCAATTTTATCAATGTCCATTTTGGATGCGAGTTGGGATCTTGGAAGATGTCTGAAAAGTCGTTGTTGGCCGTATGATGAAATGTGGGCCCAAACGGACCAGGCCAATTACTGTAGAATGGCTTCTTTGGGCCCAACGTGCGGAACGCGGACGGTCAACATTGAGTTGACTATCTGTGAGCAAGTTGGCCGTCTGGACGGTAAATTTTAGCGTTAACCGTCTTGGTCTTTTCAGGTTCTGGGCCTGTTCTCCAATTGGGCCGTTGGAGTGTTGACTGTCCTTTATGGGCTTTCGTTAGTTTTTTTGGGTTAGTCTATTTTTGGTATACCATCAATATATATTTATATGTATTTTTTTTAAAAAAATCAATATTCACTTTTTTATAGTTTATTTACCATTTTTCCTTTTAATTTTTCAAGTAAATTAACATATAACATTACTTTTATTTTTTTTATAGTTTATTATTCTAGAATCAAATAGGTCATTGACAGCTAAATCATTGTGTAATATTAAAGTATTTGATTATGAAATATATTTAAAGTATAAAATTTATATTTATATAATATAAGAATAAAAAAATATATATCTGACTATCATATGACTATAATATATCAAAGTTATGTCAACCTCTAGTATCTCAATTAAGGATTATATTTACTTTCACTTTTTATATTAAATTTTTTTTTGGGGGATCATTTAATTATAAAAATATGGTGAGTTTTTTTTAATTTAAAATTTAAAATAAAGAAAATAATTATAAAGAAATACAAATTGACCATAATTTGATGAAAAAAATCACAAGATATGCTAAAGAAAATATGACATGATTGTTATTACCTGAACTACTTATTTAAATTATAAAAAAAACAAATAATAATTTATAATAACTATATAACAATTATTAATAATAAAATAATACATAATTTTTATATAAAAATTCTATTAAATTAAAAAAAATTTAAAAATGATACGATTAAAATATTAAAAGTATTTTTTATTTTATTTTTATATTTAATTTTTTTTTTATTTTTTTTTTAAATTTTGATACCACATGGTTCTACTTCAATATTTTAAAGATTTGAATTTGATGTGTCATGGATTTAGGTTGCTAGCAGATTAGAATGCCACTTAGTTTTCTACAATGAGCCGAGTTCAAGCGAGTCCAGTCTCCATTTTTTATAATCTGGGTTTTATACTCCACAACTAAAAATAAAATATGAGAAGATTATCGAGACTTACTTCATAGTTTATCATTTGACGTTCAAATCAGTAATATTCATTAAAAAGACTGAAGGATACAATGATGAGGGATATGCATGATGATACAAGAGAATGAGGTTTGAGTACGACTCGAGAAAATAAGAGTTGTGAGGAACTTCTTTGGAGGGTCTCCAGGTATAAAGTTGTTCCTCTGTAAGCTCTTGAGAGCCTCTCCTTGTCCGTAAAAGTAAGGAGGCATTTATAACCTCTGAGCTTAGCACTACTTGGCACCTCAAGGTTAACTAAGAGCTGTCTATGTGAATTTGGTAAGTTGTCACAGAGATTCGGGTGATGATTGTGATAACCGTAATTGACCGAGAAGATTCATTTGGGAAGAGATCCACTCTGGCTGTTGTTGCCATTTTTGTGACAATCTGTCAAATATTTTTAAGATACCTGCCGGGCCATGCCAGTTAATTATAATAAGTAGTTCCAACGCACAGAAAAGAAATCACGGGCCGTCCTAATTGAACCAATTGGAACGTTCCTTGAATCTTTTTATATATTTATTATTATCAGCATTCTTGAAATTAGTGCAAGGAAAAATGAAAAAAAAAATAAAAATAAAATAAAAAATATATATATACATTTAATTACACAGTAATTTCACTAAAATTAACAAAATTAGTGTAGACAGAAAATAGAAAAGATTAAAATAAAGTAAAATCACATATATTTGTAACAATTTTAATATAAATAAAGGTAAAATATAATTCGACAATTTTTTATAAAGAAGGATTTTTTTCCCAAATGATAGTTAAAAAATATCGGCTGTTTTTTCGCAGCCAACATATATATTTTTTTTAATTATTGATAAACAAAATAAAGCACCTCCGGGTCAAATAAGGTAAAAGTAAAAGAATAATATTACTTATACAATAATTTTACCGAAAAATAAAATAACATGAAACCTGTTATATGAGTCTATGGAGCAGGAAAAAAGCACAGAGTGATACATTATATAAAGTTAGCGAGCCTAAAGTGTGAGATAAGAAGGTCAAGTGATCTCTCAACAGAAGTAAAGGCCCAAAGAAGGCTCATGAAGTTTACCAATACTGCCAAAACGAAGACGTTGCTTCGTCATCGCATGTAGAAGCTGCCGAGGATGAAGACGATGACAAAAGTCGGCCAAAAAAAGCAAAGAAAAAACCTTTTAGCTGGAACATAATCTCGATTTCCCGTGTTTTTGCCTGCAGGTTTTAGAGACGATAAACGGATCATCAAGTAGGTAGACGGATCACCAGATAGCGGTCAATGAGATCAGCATCAACTGTTAATTACATAACAAATATTTACCAAAATGAATCCTTCTTTTCCTGAGCTAGAAACTCCTCAAATGAGATGTCCATGGGCTCCGTTTCGGGGTTTTTCATCGGCTTCCCAGACTCGGCCTTCAACTCCATGGAATCACCGATCTCCAGCATCTGAAACAAGGAGAAAGACCATTTCACCCATTTAATGAGAGAGAGCGAGAGCAAGAGCTGGCAGGTAGATGTACAATGGAATGAAGGGTAAGCAGCACCCAAGTATTTCCTGGGTTTTCACATGAAAATGCAAAACAGCATATTGCTATGAAAGAAAATATCAGTATCGGTAACATTAACATTAGTATTGGTCACAATGGGCAACATGTAGCAGTATAAAATGTAGCTAACAATTTTTTTTCCATCTTGTTATAATATCCAAGTAAGTTATATACAAAAATTTGTCTGTCACTTTTAATCATTTATTTACATATTTTTGAGTAGTTTTAATCAATTTCATCAAAATTAATCTTAAAATCTTTCTAAGTTCATGAAAAATACAGTTTTTAATATATGTATGTTTCATACATCTATAAAATATGTATATTTAGACTTATTAAAAGCTTTGTGTATCCTTAAAACATGTGGATATTAAGCTTCCAAAAGAGAATAGAAGAAAATAAAAACGACTGATATAACCGCATCAGGTGAATTATCGGTGTATTTTTCCAATATCAAGAAATATTTGCATTGAGTTCTCTGGATACCGGTACAAATTGGTCAATATTTAACAACTGTTGAATTATTAATTGCTTCATAAGAGCCTTTATAACAAAGATAGAATGATTCTTGTCAAGAGGGGGTATGGGGCACAAGTGAACTTCCATTCCCACTTCCCATGGAATCCAAAAGCATAATATTAGACGGTGACATTTCCCGCTCGATCCCAAACATGACTCACTCAATCTTGCAAAGTAGCCACAATCGAAAACATGGCTCAAACTCATACTCGCAAAGAAGTTTTGCAGGTTTACACAATTGACACAATCATCGAACAGGTTGACTCACCCTCATACATCGAGAACAAAACAATTTTGGTCAATTTATGTCTCTAATTTAGTGATGTGTATGCAAGCCAATCGAGCCTGATTGACTCTAACTTAATGTTTGTTTTGTGACTTAACAGATGGCCACTTTACACTAACTGAACTATAAGTTTTAGAAGTTGTAATATTAAAAAATATGCAATGGAAATAATACAATTTTCCAATTTTTTCTGTTTAGTTGCAATCAGAAGTCATTTTTCATTTAAAGAAAATACAGCTGTCACATCACAATGGTAGTCAATTTGGTGGCACAGGAATGGTTTGAGCCGTTTGGAGGTGCTTTTGCTGGCCTAGGAGATAGTTACTTAAAACTAGCTCTATCTCAGTCATAAGTACACCAAAAATGAGATGTTAAAATAGATAAATTACGCAACTGTTCTTATAGAATAAAAGACGCAACAATAACATTTAAGATGATCTTAACAGCTCCAAATGAAAAACAAGTAAAAAGAAATATTGTTTGGAGTTAAGAGGCAAAACAAAATGATGGGTAGGCCTACAAAGTAAAGAAAAATGGTAATAAAACAGGTAGTGGAACTACTTCTATTTTTAGAGGATCAAACAAAATGGAAAGAAAAAACGGATGTGAATTCATGGAGTAGATACCATCAAGTGGGATTTAAGATGACATAGTTCTTGTTGTTGTGACTTGTGAGAGTATATTTTACTCTCTTGAGCGAAAACAAATACTTCCACCAAGCTGTTGAACAGAGGATAACAAGAAAAGTAGAAAGTTCACATAAAAAGTGGCCTATTGCACAAGATGCTCATATATCACGATAGTCGCAATACAAATTGCAAAGAGGTTTCTGTGGTTCACAGAAAGTTACCCATTCTAGGAGCAAAATTTTTTTTCAACCAATCAAGGCCTATAGCTGCCATAAACTAGCAGAAATGTAAAATACAATGCGGTTTTTAACTGATAAAAATTACCTTCTTGTATGCCGGGGAGAGCTTAAGCTGATGTTGCAGCCAATTATAAACAAATGCATCCTCTTCTAATCTCTTCTGCTCTAACTCTAGCCTGTATATCTGAAACAGATCAATTCATCAATATTGAAGGTATGTGGAATCATATGAGAATGAAGTAGGCACAGGTTCTATGTCAAACCTGCTGCCGAAGGCGGTCAAAAGAGGACCGATCTGCCTTCAATAACAAAGCCTTGGTTATTGTGAATTTTCGTTGGATAATATCAGATCTGCAAGAGACACCTAGAGTTACAATCTGATTCAAATGAGAGGAATTCAACAGCTGTACAATGGCAATTTCACCGGGCTTTATTGCAATTTACAAATCAATAGGATTGCTCAGAGCTCAAAGCCTAGTGCTGCTACATGCCCAGACAAGGCATACTCTAAGATGTGTGCGTCTTGAATGCCTCCAAAGATTTATATATGAAAAAAAGAGAATTAAATTGTTTCTTTTCAAATTACACAATGTATTCAAAAGGTTAGTTTCAATACTTAGTGTTTTGAAAATCGAATTGATAAAAGTAATAATTAGTTGATTGGAAGAATGAATGGAGACTATGATGAGAATGATTATTTGGATAATGACAATCTCCTATGAGTATCTTGAGAACAATATTCTATATTTGTCAATGAATTTTATTATTCTTGCCTATTTATAGTGTGTTGTACTTATTAATTTCTATATTTTATATTGTTAATAGAACTAATTTTTGTGCTTTTTACTCTATTATTAGCTTTAAATATTGAATATATTATAAGAGCATCCTATATACATATTCTATAGATGGACACCTCAATTCTATCATGCATGTGCCTAAGTCCCATAGACTCCTTGCGCCTTTAACAACATTGGGCAAGATGGAGATAGAATCACTCCATCCTGCCACATAACCAACCCAGGCCCCAGCCTAGGCCCTCCCACCAGCTATTTTTTTCTCAACACTTTGCTCTTTGCTGATAATTCCTACATGCCCATCTTATGTAAATGTATGTTGAGTGATACCTGCTATCTGCCATGAAAATTTTCATGCCTTAAATTTTCTACTTCCTTCTAAACACCTATCAGAAAGGAACATTTTTTCCCATAGGCAACATGCTGATTGATAGGTAAGATAAAGGAGTGGTTGGGTGGAGGTGAGCCCTGGACATGCTAAGCCCTGGTCAGATTTTCCACGGTTTATTGATGCATGGATGTTCAAAGACATTTTTTTTACTTCGGGACGGTTATAGACCAGGAATGATAAAAACAACCCTGCCTCAAATCGCTTCCTTTTCTAATTGCCTCCTACAGTTCTTCTGGGAATTAACAATCTTCTCGTATTGAAATAATTAAAGGGAGGAAATGAATTCTAATAGAAGGAAGATGCAAGAAGGAGTCATAGCATCTAGAAGCCTTCAGAAACCTTAAGATTTCTGGTACATTGCAATCACAAACACTGCGTTTGACAACCGGAACAGTGAACAGCAGAAAGAACGACTACACACAAAGTTCATGAATTGGGTTCTTGAGGAGGCTAGCAGCACACAACCTTGCCTAATGACTTTTCCAGGTCATAATAGATAATCTTTTATCACCAAAAGGTTCAATTTATTGTGAATAACCTATCACCTCTTTCTGTTTGGTCTGAACCCAACAAAGTACAGCTCTGACAAGGTCTTTCCATTTTATCCTCTCTCATAATCGTGAGAATTTCAACATGACAACTTAGACTACTAAAATTATTACGAATTATGAAATCATGTTAGACTCATCTTATAATTCCACTGGTCCAATTTCTCATGGTGAATATCCTCACCAACAAAGTATTGGAATATTCACAATGCGAAGCCAGTTGTAGAACTAGCTAAAGGTATAATATGAACCTTTCCAGGTCACAATTTATAAGACTTACTTGTTTTGCAGCTCATTCCTAGCATCAACAAGACAATTAACAAACTGGCCAACCTGCATTACAATAGAAGGGGGGAAAAAGTGGTCATCAACCTACAGGTAAACTTTATTTATTCATCAACAGTTAACATCCTAGAGGATGAACTCCAATACATGAATTTTTTCAAACAAAAGCTATGCTGACAAAAACTTATCGGTGACAAAGTTTCAATGCAAGAGCGGGACATGGAAATTGGTGAATGAATAGAAACCTGAGACAATGTCAATCCACTAGACTCATGTGACTTCACAAGCTCATCATACTGTTGCTTTATCTTCCTCTGGGTCTTGGTCGATGACGACGTAAATGGATAAAAGCAAATCAATTCATCCTTATTCTTCACACCTGGTTCCTCCTCCACTCTTCTCCTTTCACCCCCATCTTCCGATTGCAAATCTGCCAAATCGGACGAGCTCTGCTTCTTTTTCTTCGCCCTCTTCTTCTTCCTCCTCATTTCTCCCAGCCTCTCATTCTTCGCAGCACAATCCACGCCCGAATCGGCCGAATCCGACCCCGAAACAGCTGAGTCGTCAAAGCCTCGAACAGAGGAAAACAGACCGCCCCATCTGGGGGAATTGGAAGGAAAGAGCTGTAGTAGAAGCGTTTGGGACAATCGGATCGAATTGGGCTCATGCGTTAGAAGGGTTTTGTCGGTGATTTTGGAGAGAGAGAGCTTCAGGGCTGAGAGAGAAGTTCTATCTGGGTCATGCGATTGAGGTTCCTCGGCCCTCTTAAGTCTTCTGCAAAGAGAGAAGTAAAAGAAGAGGGAAATTGAAAGGAAAGAGAAGGTAAAGAGGAGTTGGAGACACATGGAATGGCTTAGAACAGAGAGAGATTTTCCGTTGTCTTCAGTGAACAATGGAGTTGCCGGTATGAGTTGAAACAAGTAGCAGATGCCCCCATTGAAACGCGGCATTCAGAGAGATGAATTGCAAGGGTTTGGAGAGAAAGGAAGAAGAGGGTTACTTGCCGTTGCAGTTTTTCAGCCCGTTGATTCCAAATTCCAAGGTACTTTGCCAAAATCTTGCTGCTTCGAAGGTTCCTCTCTGTTATTCTTGCTCCTAGTACTTCCTTTGCTAGACTATTGTCCAATCTGAATTTTGAATAAATGTAAAGAATATTCAATCTAGGAAAATTAAAATAAAATTTAAAACTTTTCCCATTGCCAAAAAAGATAAAAATTTATTTGCATGCGTAAAATAAATGATAAGATATTCAAAATAATCTTATTCCTTTCGAATTTAGTCCAATTTAATATGATATTTGATTTTAGTTAAAATTATTTGATATACAGATGATTGAGTTGATTTTCTCAATTGTAATATTTCTTCAAAAATTATACAACAACATATTAACCAATATTTAAATTAAACAAATAAACATCTTTTCCTCAAATAACCCACCTCAAAATCAAAATTAATACATAATTCTGTACTTGTACAACTTGAATATATCTATACAGAGATTGGCAAAGACTTGCTACTAATATAATAACAAGGCAAAATTGGTATAATATTTGATATGTAAAGGTAGTACAATTGATACTCTATTTTTATAAATCCGTGATTGATATCAATACAATCTTACCCATTTCTTTTGTTGTCAATTAGTCTTATAAATTTTTTTAAAAAAAATGGGGGTGCTGAATGTGAAGGCTATAATTATAACCTTAAGCCGATTGCATTGATAAGAATATTTAATCATAAATGAATTGACAAAACGCTATCTAATAATAAGGGTCTACAGTACAGCATTAGAGGAGAGGGGGTAAGAAATTCATAGTAGTACAATTAAATTTAATCTCCATAAATTTGTATTTGATGTGA
>JAOVVI020015076.1:0-11307 GCA_028571085.2 Nepenthes alata | reverse complement strand
GAGGCCTCATGCAACAGCCTTCCAAGAAATGTTCTAATCTGACAAGCACCCCACATATCAGCTAACTACTCGAAGTTAAGGATAATCCTCAATGCAAAGAGGATTGTGTTCACCTTCAAGTTGAAGGAAATTAGAAAGATTGAGAAATAGTTATTCTGAGAAAGCATGGCTAGACACTTTTCTGAATTAAGTAGGTCTTCGTTTATCAGGGAAATCAGGATGTATTGGCTCTTTCTCAAGTTCAAGATGCTGACCCTGTGACCTTATGACAAATACTGTAATCTGGTTGACACTTCCTGACCATGTTAGGGTTCCAGGGCCTAGAAGACCATACCTTATGCTTTTGCTTCCCATTAACCCTAAGAAGAGATGTCTGAATTTGATTTTATTAGTTGACACCAAATTTGATCTAATCTTTCCATGAGTTAGCTGATAAATTCCTATCGTAGTTTTCCTTCAGAAGAAGGAAGGAGAAATAGTTGTGGCACATTGTCCAAATTTGATAATGTCCAAATAAAAGTGTAAAGCACTTCTTAGCTTAATATAACGCGAAAGCCTAAGAAATCTCAAAACTTGGTTCAACAGGAGCCAAAGACATTCCTTGAGGTAAAACCATCAAGTATATATTACTGCTAATAAGGCTAACAAAGTGAAAAGACTGAAGCATACAGATCCCTACTAAGGATCAACCAGTGGGAAGTCAAGGAATAACAACTCCACCAAAGATCCTCAAAAACAACATAGCATAAATTTGGGCATCAAAGGAGAGTACATGCCTTTGAACCTCACCCCTCTAAATAACACCCAAACGAACATTTTAATGCAAATCTAGAACAAAAGATTTTCAAAATGGTCAAAGTCGATGAAGAACCCAAAAGGAGGAGATTTGTTAAAATATTACTTCTATCATTGATCTCCAAGTTACAACACTGAAAATTGTCAGACTCTATAGAAAGAAATTGAGATTCTCATTCAAAGAGAATACCTCGATAAGTACTTGAAGGACCTAGGACATGCTCCTAGTAATGCCAGTAAGGACAGCATGGGGTAACATAAACAATTCTGTTATCAAGTGGTAGCGGGAGTAGTGAATATGAATTTTGCAAGACCTCCTAGAAGTAAAGCTCCGAGCCATCCTGAGGAGACTTTTAACAGTAAGAGATATAAGTTAATAATATGGAATAACGTTATTAGTTTTAGTAGCGATGATATTACTCATGTAATGACTCCTAATTTTGATCATCTTGTTTATCTATAAAACGAGTCTTTATTAATAATAAAAATTTTTAAAATTTACTTTATCTTAATATTTTCTTTATTCTGGATTAAAAAGATGCCAAATGAAATTTTCCAAGGGCCCCTATATGGGTTAGACAATGAACCCGTTTCAGTCCAAAGAACCATTCAACTGGTAGTTATTTTCAGGATGTATGCAAAAATAACTTCCCAAATGTTGATGTTATTAGTAATAGATATACCATCGGCATATGACATAATATTGAGTTGACCCTGCCTAGTGGTATTTTGGATACTGACATCAATACTATAACTAAAAAACGATCATGACCCCCATGCAGGGCAAGAGAAGTGTTGGGCGACTCGGTCACTGGCTGAACTTGCAACCTAGCTTAGGTAGGCCAACAAATTTTGACTCAATCGATGGAGGATTTTGACCTCCGAGATGAAGCAACTCTATAACAAGGATAATCTAGCGAATCTACCCTACAAATCCCACTGAATCCAAGCAAACTAGAAAAGTTCAGTCAAGTTGAAGGCTCTCTTTCCAATTAGCTACGAGAGTAGCTGATGACGTTCCTTTGACAAAACATAGACATATTTGCATGGACGTCAGCGGACATGCCCAAGTATTGACAGAGGTGATGGCCCACAAATTAGGCCTAATCCCCGGGCACAAGCTGTGTTTGACAAATATGAAGGAACCATCCCATAAAAGAAACTTGTTTTAATAAGAAAATATGTTAACAAACTGCTTGATGTCGACTTCACAAGGAAGGTTCAATACCCATATTGGCTATCAAATTTTATGCTCATCAAGAAAAGTAATGAAAAGTGGCAAATGTGCATCGAGTTTATTAATATGAATAAAGCATATCTGAATGATAGCTTTCCACTATAGATGATTGACTTGTTGGTAAACTTAACATCCAAACATGAACTACTAAGTTTTATGGATGCTTATTTAGGGTACAACCAGATATAAATATGCCTGAAGGATGAAGAACTGACTTAATTTATGGCTGATCAGGAGATATACTATCATAAAATTATATCCTTTGGCCTAAAGAATATAGGGATGACATATCAAAGACTGGTTAACAATATATTTGAGACTCAACTATGAAAGAATATAGATGTGTATGTGGACAACATGCTAGTCAAAAGCATACTAGTCGGCAACCATATTCAATACCTAGATGAAGCTTTCATGGTACTTCAGGCACACCAAATGAAATGGAATCCAATGAAGTTTGTATTCGGGGTAACCTCTAAAAAACTCATTGGTTTCATAGTATCTCATCGGGAATATAGATTAACCATAATAAAATTAAAGTAGTTATGATATAAGTCCTCCTCGAACCTTGAAAGAAGTCTAGAGGCTAACTAGGAGACTCGCTGCACTCTCCCGATTCCTTACAAAATCAGCGGAGAAGTATCTTTCAATTTTTAAGGCTTTGAGAGGGACCAAGGCAAATGGTTTTTATTAGATAGAAGAATATCAATTGACCTTTTGAGAATTGAAGCAATATCTCGCCAATCCCTTGGTACTAAGATGAAGAGTTATATTTTTACTTGGCTATCTCTAACACGATGTTGAGTTCAGTCCGGTCAAATAAGAAGCTAAAATATAATGGCTAGTCCACTATGTTAAAAAGTCCTAACAGATACAAAGGCTTAATACTCATAGGCCGAGAGCGTCACTCTAGCATTAATCCACTCCATGTGAAAGATCTGACCATACTTTTAGTCCCATAAAATCATTGTCCTAACAAACTAACCATTGAAGGAGATCTTACAAAGACTGGAGGTGTCTGAACATTTGATAGAACAGATTGTAAAATTGGGTGAGTTCAACATAGAGTTCCGAGTACAACCATCTATAAAGAGTCAAGCCCTCGTAGACTTCATAGTTAAGATGACAATCCTAATTCCGAAGGGCATTGAGAAGTGCAAAGATGAGATTCAACATGAAGAGACTCCAACATTGATTTTGTATTTGGCGGGTCATCCTCTCATTCAGGAAATGAAGTTGGTGTGGTTGTAGTGACCCCGGAAGGATTCAAGATAAAATACTCAATGATACTCGAGTTTCCAGCCACTAACAACATATTTGAATATGAAACCCTATTGTCGAGCTTAGCCTAGAAAAGGAGTGTGCAATAAAGAGCTTGATTATCCGTAGCGATTCCAAACTAGTAGCCAACCAAGTGATCGAGAACTTCAAAGTGTCTAGTCCAAGCGTAGTGAAGTACCTCGCTAAGGCAAAAAACCTACTAAAATAGTTCAACAAGATGATGGTTCATTACATTCCAAGGGAAGATAATTGGAAGGTAGATTAATTAGCAAAAATAGTTATGCTTGGGAATCTTGCGCAATACACAAGGGAGATGAGGGAAGTCTTCATAACCTTGAGCATAGAAGTTCCTGAAGAAATGCTCCCAGTCTCAGATAACGATACTTGGATGACTCTATATCAAAAGTACGTTGATGAGGGTATTTTCTTGGAGAATCCAGAAGAAGCCAGACACACAAAGACGATGGTTGGATGTCACATTCTCATGGATGGGTTGTTGTTCCAAAGAGGATATTCTATCCCTACATGTGGTGTTTGACACCAATTCAGGCCGACTACGTTTTGAGTGAAGTATACCTTAGAATCTACGGGTCATATATATAGAGTAAGAACCCAGCCTTCAAAGTTATACGATATGGATACTACTGCCAACAATAAAAAAAGGAAATTATAGAGCTCATTAAGAAATGCAAAAACTGCCAAATCTACAAAAATGTCTCTCTTTGCCATTTGCAAAGTGGAATCTCAACATATTAGGCCAATTTTCTATTACCAAAGGGTAAACAAAATTTGTCATATTCACTGAAATTTGTCATAGACTATTTTATGAATTGGGTAGAGGCTTCCCCTTTTGCAAAAATCACCGAGTAGAATCGACCGAGTTCATTCACCAAAGTATCATTTGTAGATTTGGGATACCCGAAGTCATAATAATCGACAACGAAACTTAATTCACAGGTTCACTATGTACTGCATAGGCCTACGTATCAAGTTGGCCCATACCTCCGTTGCCTACCTCCAAGCAAATAGACAAGTGGAGGTAACCAACCAAACCTTATTATAAAGGCTGAAGACAAAGTTCGAAGACGTAGGGAGATCCTAGGTGAATGAACTCCCATCACTATTATGGTCTTGCCGGATGACCCCTAGGGAATTGACCTGAGAAATACCATTCAACTTGTGTTCTAGGATCGAGGAAATCATCTAGTGGAAAACTAGTCCCTCATCACAACTCCTAACTTTTGAGGGAAAACCTATATCTGCTTGAAGAGGTCTGAGACACTGCAAGAATATAGACAATGACTTATCAATGATGAGTTGTTCAGTGCTACAACAAAAAAGTTAAAATACAACAATATGAGGTAAGAGACCTAATTCTAAGGAACATCAAGGCTATAGACAAGATCGCCGATAGGAAGAAGTTATATCCCAATTTGGAAAAAACATTTTTCGTATTAGCCATCCTTCAGAGTGGTACATATAAATTATGCACCCAAAACAAAAAACTGGTCCCAAGGCCATGCCTCCACCTCAAAAAATATTATTAGTTGAGGTATGCCTTACTCACAATATATGGGGTGCTAGTATTATGTATTTGACCGTTTTGATAATAATAAAATTATAATGTATTTCTTACATTAGTTACTGTGACCGAATGACCCGAAAAAAATAGTCAAATGCCAATAATCATGTTAAGACCTAGGGGCTTGAGGATAGAAGTCCAATCCCATTTGAGAGGTCTAATCAAATATTAAAATATAAAAACCTTATGAGGTTTACTCAATATAAGTGCAACAACACCCTTCTATGAGATAAGCACCATCAGTCAAACATAGTTGACAAATTAGGGTCCAAAAAAGCTCAGCAACGATGGTAACCTCACCTAGCCAATAAAAAAAGAATACAATGAATGAAGATTCAACATAAAAAAAAAACAACATCAGTGACAACGATCAAAGAAATTTAGCTGATTCATTAGATATGTATATTTACAATTTAGAGAGTCGAGCTCAGTAAGAAAAGACGTCCACTAGATTGACCACTACCTATGACGAATGACTCAATCATCCTAAGGTTGTGGACCAGATAGAGACCTAAATGATGGACCCTCACTTGGTCCTAAAAAATTCTTGATGTTGGAATGCCGAGAAGTCTCAGAATTTCTCAGATCAAGGTAGCTTAAAGGAGAATCATAAAAAAATAAGATAACTATCTGCCTACAGCATTTCCTCAATTCCCCCTCAAGTCGGGCACACTTATCCACAAGGCAAGCAATCAAGTTAGCATCGAAACTTAATCAATGTTGAGGTTCTTTGAGTTTTTCTTCAAGTAAGTAAATGCTATCCACTGTTATGGAATTCTCGTCTAATAGCCCTTGGGGACCTCAGAAACCATTCAGATAGCTATCTTTTTAGAAAAGCAACCTAATGCCAGAGTTGGTCTCATCAGTAGCAACTTTAACTCGAATCTCTAACTCCCTGAGCACAGCAGGATCTATATGCACTTAGGAGAGATGGGCAATTTCAATGTCACACTTATACAACCCATCCCTAATTAAGTGCACCAGTTCCTACAACTGCTAGATAAAATAGAATGATCAATCAAATATAACAATGTTAAGAAAAGTGTTTGAAGACAAAGAGTTAAATAAGAAATACCTCACTAACAAAAGTCTCTTATCGAAAAGAGGGATTTGGAGATGAGCCAAGCTCAAGAATAAGTAGAGTCCTCCAGAACAGAAGGGGTAGAACATGGCTATGAAGAGGAACTTTGAATCCTGGGGGAGAAGAAAAGGCATCGAAATCCTTAAGGCACCTAGATGGCGAGGGATCAACCTAAGAGACCTCCTCAGCCTCAAGACCATCTAATAAAAAAAGATAAGGTCCAGGAACCCCCACTGAAGCCTCTGGATTATTAGCATGCAAATATTCTGCCATCCCTTCATTATTAATGGGATCCACAACTAAAGTGATAGGAGGTGTGGAAACGAAATTGTTAGGTGACGAACTTAAAAAAATTGGGACCTCGTATTTAGCAAGAAATGGAGCAGCAATCGGTTCTCCCTTGTTCAAGCCATTAATAATAGGGTCACTTATTCCCAAATGATTGGGTAGAAAAGCCTCACCACCCTTAACAAATGTCGGCGCCTCCTCAAAAAATTGGGTGGGTTAGTGAATAAATAATCAAATCTAGTCTCTAAGATGACTACAAGCCTCCAACGTAGTTATCTCATCACAAGCCTCATCAATCACCCTTTCATAATCATCAAAAGATGACGGATATGTTGAATCAGCAACTGAAGAACTTGCCCCTTTGGCCACCACTTCCGGAGGATCCTGAATAAAAAGTTCCCCTAGTTTTCTCTTAGGTTTGCAAAGAAGCATATCATTAATGACCACTCCACCAACCCTTACCTTCTAGTTGACATCAGCGAGCACCTTCTGAGTCAAAAAATTGCTCATCTTCTGAAATAGAATGCCATTTTCTTTTATCAAGTTAGGCAAAGGTTGAGCCATGAAATACTTAGTTTTTGAAACTTCTCCAATATAAGTAGAATTCACCAACTTCCATTTGTTGGAGATGGTCCAATCATAAGGAATCACAATGAAAAAATATTGGTCATTTTAACCTTTTGTTGAATCTAGATTCTCTACACTTATTCTACACTTCTTAGGAGTGACTAAAATCTAGTCACCCTCTTAGTTAACCAAGAAGATGACTTTAATTGCACTAAAGTCCAATTAAAGTGCCCAACGACGAAGGAAAATGCACAGGAAGGCCAGATATCTTATGGCGTTTCAGTGGAGGCATGCTATGAGAATCTCTAGAACCTCCGAGATTTTATAAAACTCCCCAGAAAAAGGGATCTAGAGGCCATCATTCAGATAGATTTCATAAATAGCGATGAAGCCATACTATCAAGAACAAGCTCTCTCAAATGATGATAGAATTTGGAACGAAATGGCGACTAAAATGTTATACCTCTAATAATTGTCTAGAACTTCTTGATTGTCAAGCTACATGGAATGTCAACAATGCCCTTGGAAGCCACACGAGGAGCAATGAAAAACAAGGATAAATAGAAAGCAACTTTAGGCTAAGCAATGGAATGCAAAGAGATGAAAAAATAATGAAGCACTATAATTTAAATAGCAAACTTTATTCTAAAATGATGTCATTTGGAAATGCCAAAGAGGCATGTCATTATAATGGTTGGAACACGTATCAGTGTAGAAAGGCGCTGCAACGTATCCATTTCACAACACAAGTAATGATAATCTAATGCAATATTTCCTAAGGCAGTAGGCTAGCAGTGGATGGCACTATTGCCTAATTATTTTTGATTAGATTGTTTAGTTCCAATTAAAACCAGCACAACTGTTTCTCAAATGTGCTAATTTTGATTCATTTGGATTAAATTATTATGCCCCAATTTATTAAAGGTCTGAGTTGTTAGATTGTCAAGCATTACTAAAAAAAAGTAAAAGCCATAGCATACGGCTGGACACTCAACTTGTAAACAATAATTTGGAAGTTACAAACATATCAAAACTGTATGAAGAATACAAATTATCATTCGAGTACTCTTATTCATTAAATCCTTTCACAATATACAAACTTCAAACAATAAAATACAACTAAAAAAGGAGTATTCTTCTTCCTTGGTTCTCGAGCATGAGTTATGCCAAAGGCACCATGAGAGCAGAGAATGAAAGAAAAAATTATTCACCCAAGCCAACAACATCTACCTTGACCACCTCCATAGGAGTCAAAAGGATAAGGACCCTTTTACAACATCCACCTAACTTTGGGAATATACACAAATGAGAAAATTTAAGATGATTTTTCTATAAAAGAGGGTAACTAAGATAATTTTCAAACACATTCTCGGGCTATGATTTCAAAACTTGAAGGATCTCCTATGCCGGCTTCAGTGTCTATGCCCACCTATTTGCTAAGAACAATCATGCAGCCGAGTAGGAAATGGAGCACTGTGAGATATAATTTCAAGGAAGACCCTCAATTTATAGTTGAGGCAAAGGCCTAACTGGCTAGCTATTCGAAACACGGTAAGATATCAAATCATAGTTATTAATAACAGAAAATGAAATCTTCCAAACAAGACCTCAAATCAATAGAAGATCCATAGGTACAGATGCGCTTTGATAGTATTCTAGCTGGTTTATCATCGGTGACATACTCAAAGAAATCAAACCTCCAAGTATGGTGAAATAGAGTTCGATATAGCCAATAATAAATCGACCGTGTAAATCTAAATCAAAGCCTAAACCTCGGCGGCCTAAGTAAGGAAGTATAAAGCAGATAAAGATGACTGAATAACAACTCTCCAGGGCATTAATTGGGGTGTTCAATTCTTGTGGTCGATTTTCTAAAATCAAAGATAATAATGAGCCAATAAATAATCTGATCCAAAAAATATCAAAATGGTTACCACAATTATTAGCCAGATGATTTTCTCATTAAATTGGAATGGTAGTTGTGCATAATAAATAATGCCTCTCGATAATTGTCTCAGAATAGCTCTTGACACAGGCAACAGCTTTAAAAACTAACTGGCTGAATAGGACCCCTGACTATAAATATAACTCCTCCAAAAACAAAAGGGGGAGAGAAAAAAATCTATAGAAAAGATAATCAAACAAATGCACACACACAAAGCCAAGTCCTCTAAACTAACCATTATACTCATCTCCATCCTCTTTCTATCCTAATATTTATTTTACTTCTATATCTTTCAATTCAATGAGAAAGTTTACTGACTTGAGTGTCGAAAAAAATAATGTGAAGCGAATCTCATATACTTCATGCCTCTCGTTTGATTTGTTATGGTGTATAGGATAATGATTCGAAATCATGCCAGATTGTCTGAAGAAATAATCTGGCTCCCTAATTCAAACAGTATTTCGGGTCCTTAGGATGCATTAGAGTTTATACCTCATCAAGAATAACAAGACTACTAAAAAAATATTAAGAGATGAGATATTTTATGCAATTCACATGCAGTACAACAACATGAACTAAGGTATTGGGTTATTTGATCAAGACTTCATACACTAGCCCATTTAGGGTGTTTTATATATGCGGTGATTTTGACAATATATTAAAAAATGACACACTTTTACTTATTTGTTCCTTTACCGTGTTAGGAAATTATGAGGCAAAATGCATTGAAAATTATTTTTTTTATTTTTATATAAAGATTTTCCTTTTCATTTGTTAAATGATATAAAAATATTCAAAGAGTTAATTTTATATGTAAATATAATTGTTTGATGTAGCGGACCAGTATATTCTCAACTGAATAACCTCCATCAGAAAGATAAAGACAAGCAGGCAATATAATAATAATAATTTTTTATAAAAAATTCGGCAGAGTTCTATCTGTAAATTAGACATTTTTAAAATATAAACACCTGAAAAGAACAACCCTGCACAATAATCCACAGAAATTCTCAACAAAATCTAATTACAACCACACAGGATCCAACGCCACGACAACCGAGGTGGCTCCGGCAACATAATCCCGACTATACCGGCAGAGAAGGATGCCAACTAGGAACCTCGAGTTCACCATAAGGTAAAACCTGCGGAATCATATAAAGACCACAATACACAGCGGACTAATGAATGTACATGTCATCCATCAACTATCATAAGATATCATCATACAAGTTTTATCGGATACAAAAGCTAAACCCCAAAATATCCCTGCCATACATCTAATCAGTCTAAGTCCAAATCTTGAGCCCCGCACGCAAAACAGCTAGCTACTGAGCTTCTAGGATCTACGCGGTCTCGTTTGGCATCAAGGCGTTCTCATCTGAAAAATATAAAGCAATGGTGAGCATAAAGCCCAGCAAATAAAATCATACCCCACTAACTAACAAGTAACGGTACTGGAAAGAAAGAGTACAGGAACAGTACGACGGAACACAAGAGCCGTAATAACACTTGAGATTGTCCGATTCACTTTACTCATCTTTAATTTAACATTTATCTTTGCGGACCCTGGAGCGAGTAGATCATACTAGCCAACGAAGAGAGAGAACGAGGAAAGTAATGTGTTCGCTACACATTCTAAAGCCACGGCTACATTTTTAGGTCGGCAGCATACGACCACGGGTTGCATCCATGCAACAATCAATAAACGACTACATCTCGATATGTAGCGTTCGACTGACACGCCCCACACCCCCGGGGACCAGGGCAATCCTCGTTCTTTCACCGTAGTGTCCTAGAACTTGCCATGAGCATCACCCACCCCCAAGGGTGGCCGGAATATTCTTTGGGTTCCCACCATGACGTATGTGGTAGGTTAGAGGACACCACTCCTATCAACCACGGTCCTAATTTCAAGGTTCAACTTTCCGGGAGAGAGGACACACTACCGGCACACTCATCCACAACTAGGAAATCTTATCCCCATCACACGTCTCCATCCAGGAGATCACGTTCACCAAGACATACCCAATGGGTCTCCCTCTATTTACTTACTTGACTTAACTCCTTCTTTGGAATTAACTTTTATCACAATTTAACTCAATATTTACAAGGAGTTTGAAATTCCTTACCTCCGGTGGACAACCACCACCTTAGAACCCCTCGGGACACGTTCCCATGCTTTCAGTGCACAAGTGTACAGTTTGAAACTTATACTTTCACATCAACACATATCACAAGTTTCATCACAATTATATAGGAACAAAATGAGCAATTTCACAATTTAATTAAGGATGAATAGTAACTTAGAGGACTCTGAGACCGCAAACAGGTCGTAACGTGCGAGATTTCTTGCACTGCCAACATATATAAACAATAGGGACGTGGGGGTTCATATTTTGAAGTCAATTTAATGATTCACTGGTGGAAAATGGGAAACACCCAAAATCTCGTAGGTTAGGGTTTGACGAAGCTCCACCGAATGAATCGGTGAGCAAATTGACCAACAAACCACTCAATCCTTGGTCTCAAGA
>JAOVVI020015075.1:0-11307 GCA_028571085.2 Nepenthes alata | reverse complement strand
TATGTTTTAAATATCCAAAACTCTTCGGATGTTCTTCACTTATCTTACTTTCTATAAATATAAATTATAAACATTTATAAATATATATATTTTTTTTTATCAAAGCTTTTGAATTGACAAACAACCTGTTCCATCCCAAAGTGGGCAATCGTCAAACAGAATTGAGAGCTGATCTAACCACAACGAGTAGACTACAAACACCATACTCACCAAAAAAAC
The DNA here is from genome assembly GCA_028571085.2 of Nepenthes alata. Taxonomy (NCBI): domain Eukaryota; kingdom Viridiplantae; phylum Streptophyta; class Magnoliopsida; order Caryophyllales; family Nepenthaceae; genus Nepenthes; species Nepenthes alata. The sequence continues at coordinate 11,088 of JAOVVI020015075.1, read as the reverse complement.
TAAAAGAAAAAAAAAGAAAGAAGGAAAAATGAAAGAGGCAGAATGCCCTGTTCAAATCCAATCTCGAGATATCAACCGCAATTTGGCAATGTCGATGCTGCAACTCTCTTCAATGCTTCGGATGCTTTCAGGAGGTCGGATTCCGAATGGGCAGCAGATATGAACAATTTGATTCCAACGGGTAGAGGGCACTTGTCGAGGATGGACCTTTTGGAGGTGACCACAAAGACAGAATCCTCCTTCAACACCTGCAAAATGAATGAAGAGCAGAGATAGGCCGACGACTAGGGTGACGATGTCAAGAAGATAAAATGAGGAAACAATGTTTACGGCAACTTTGGCTTAAACACTTAAAAAAAAATGTCAGATAAAGTAGAGAAGAGGCGGGCCTAAAAAATTTGGAAATTGAGATGACAAAAATAATGTAAGTTGCCTTGACTTGTGCAGGATAATACACTATATTAAGTAGAATGATACAAGCTGATTCATACAGCCGGCCCTACTTAGCATGAATTAATGCTTTGTCATCGTGTAAGCCAATGACTAACCCGATCGGCAATATCTTCGAGCAATTGGAGGTCACTCTTCAAGGAGCCTGTGGAATTCTTTAGCCTTAGGAACACAATTGGAGAATGAGGATTGCTTGCAATTTCGAGCCCTTGTAAGCCTGTCAATCCTGCAATTATTATGAACATCATTAAATTTGCTAGGACTGATATGCCAGATGACTGCTTCCACAAAATGAAAAACATAAGCACCATCAACAACATAGGAGAAATAGCATGACGATACATTTACACAACTTCTGTCCCAAAGACATGCAATAAAGCCGTAATAGTCGAGTAGAAGGGAGAAAATTTGATCTATAGACACTCTCGTGACAATAAAGATTGTAATGTTACAGAAATCATTATCGCAAGATATGCAGGCAGGAAAAGTTGCAATTCCAATAACATGGCAAAGTGGTCAAAGTAAGGGCAATACCAATAACTTGGCAAAGTGGTCAAAATAAGCACAAATGGATCTTGCAAACGATATAAAACTCGGCAAGCATGCCAATAGAACATATCAAAACTCTCAAATGTTGAATATAAACACTACAGCATCCAAATGGGCTCAAATGGAATTAGCACATGATATTCTCACCTTTGACACTCGTATAGCAGACCAACAATTCCATAACAATAATTTGGTCCCTTGTCCAAATCACTGCACATAAATGCAAGGCCTAGGACATACCCTTACAGCGATGATCTCTATGCATAATCTTCAAGATGCATCTGTGCATACTAATACAATCATAAAACCTGCACAGCAAAAATACGAGAGAGAGAGAGAGATCAAAATACCTGCCCATAATACAGCTATATTTTCCTTCAATTTTGTGATAAGGGATGGATTTTCTTCAAGGACATCAATGGCAGAAATTGCAGCACTTGCAAGGTATGGAGGCAAAGAAGCAGAAAAGACATAAGCAGAGCTGCTCAGTCGCTGCAAAGCAGTGGAGGACAAAGCAAAGAGACAGTATAGCTTCAGTCTTTCCTTCAATATTGTAAGATATTTTAGCAATGTTTAAATCATTTGGCATGAGAAAGTAGAATTGATTTTGCCAAATAGACCTTAGTAGGGCTGGTCAGGTCTCAAGTTCAATACTCCTGGTTTAACTTTACATATCTTAAAAAGAAAGTTTGAGCGAAATTGCAGTAAAAGAAAATCATGATAGAAAGACTATGACAGCAATAGTAACAAGAAAGATTTAAATCCAACTATCTGCGCTAGCCTGTATAAATGCTTTTTAAAGCTTATAATTCAGTGGAACAGAACTGCAGGAAACAAATAGGTTCATCTTTTACAGATATTAGATTGTTGGTATGTTTTTCATACTTGGTGATCAATGATTCTTGCATTTCCAGTGCAGAAACCGCCTTCTGTTGCTAAGGCATGTCCCATCACAGCAGTCACAATGTCAATTTTCTCAATCTGCAACCACGGTGGTATGAGAAAAAAAAAAATTGGTGGCAAAATATGATTTCAAATCCAAAATGATTATGTACATACAGGAATCCCGTGGTACTCAGCAAGACCTTTTCCTGAACGACCAAGAACACCAAATGAGTTGCTCTCATCCACCAAAACATGTAAGAGATATTTCTCTTTCAGTCTAATGATGTCATCCAATGGAGCAATTTGACCAGAATTCTGCAATTTAAAAAAGTAACGAAAATCAAGACTCAGATCCTGAATGCAGGTACAGGTCCTTAAATAACACAAATTTTTGTGTCTATTTTTCTCCCGTATTAACTTTTAACAAGATAGAGTTGGAAATTAATAGATATATTCATGAAAAAAAATGGACAATCATTTTGAGATATGTCAATGTGACAAGTGTGACAGGCAGTATCTGATGAACATAGAGATATGGAAACAATAAATATTGACACCAAAAGATAAATTACATCTCCCCCTTTTGATCCCCAAAAGATATAATTTTGTAGAAAGGGCATGAATAAACCCAGTCAGTGGTTTCTAGCAACAGGGCAGGTCACATCTCTCGGAATAATAGAAAATTACCATAGCTAGCTTTAGTTTAAATGCATGATTTATCAACTTATCCACTCTTCCTCTTTGTTTCTTTTCCATTTTTCTCTTACGGGGGGTTAAGAGTCAACATAAATACCTGGTATACAGCTTCAATCATAATGTAACGTCGCATCTTCTTAGCCCTCTTGTTTTCAAGAGTAATCTTCTCTAGCTGGCCTTGCAAGGATGCCATATCATTGTGCTTAAAATACACGATTGTGCTTCTGGAGAGGTAAAGACCATTCTGTATACCCCAATGAACACCCTCATCCCTGGAAAAGCACCCGTAAAAAAAATATCTTAATGGTTAGATATCAGATCCTTCAAATCAACAATCCAGGTTATGCAAAGTCAAATCCAAACTGTAAAAGGATTGTGATAGTTGGGCCAAGAGCTGCTCCTGACACCAACCTTAAATAGAACCCAAGAATAATACACACACACACACAAACACACACACATGGTCGGCAAATCCACAGGATGCGCACCATAAAATTAGAAAGCCTGAAGTCAAAACTCTAGCCATATTTCCAAAACTTTGATCAAACAAGAATGGGATGCCAACAAGGCTAATCCAGGTAAGGCCTAATTGCTATCTTAGCTTAGAAAGAGGTCCCAGTGGTGGGTTTGGGCCAAAGAATAAGGAGATGAAGGGGGAAAAGGAAAACAAAATACAGAATGAAAGCAAAGGAAACAGTGATGGCAGCGCTGGCAGGGTCTAAACTCATGAATGATGGTTTCCTATTGCATTTGCAATGATGAACTGGGAATGTCATGACATGTATAGTTCTTTGATAGGAGTTTCACCTTATTTAGAAGCAAAATTACTAGCATAAACATCTGGATATCTGGAGATATGAAATATGAATGTTTATTGATCCCAAATTGGAGCATAATTTAGCAAATCAGGGAGCAAAACAGACTGCAAAATAAGACGACAAAAAAAAAAAATGCAAATCGCATGTTTTGGAATTGTTCAACTTTGAAATTCATGTCACCAAGCATCCTGGTTCAATTTACTACGCATTGGGTCCGTAACTGGGTCCAAACTTTTGGACCTTAATTTTGTACATCAGCTTTCGATTTGAGTATTTTGGGAGTCCTACCGAACCCAACCCGACTGTATACATATGTATGTAATCACTAATGGAACTATCAGCCAATATGTATTAACATTGGCCCCCTTTAATACCGAGATTTTTTGATATTGATATATATTATTCGACATGTCTACAATTGATACTGATATTGATATTTTCATCCATTTCTGTAATAAATATTATATATGTTTAAAGGAAACTCTAGCAATTCTCATTTTCACATTACTAATTGATATTGTTCGATTGAAGTTTTGTACAGCGGCATTCCCTATGAAGTTTATGTGGCTTGTGCGAATTATAAATTTTAGGCAAAACATTTTATAATTCAAGTGCTCATACCCATTGGGCCACCACCCGACTTGATTAACGTTGCATTGGTTGGGTCATCTATAACCAATCATTGGACTGGGCCTAATATAATTGGATCAGTTCTTGGTTTCACATAGTCTCCACCCCAATACAACCCAAGTGCATCCCTCTTAGGCCAACTTGGTTTGTCCATGGAATACGTTGCAACAATTGATCAGCCAAGATTTGTTATACTTACACTACTATGATATCTCCTTTCTTACAAAAGGCTGGAATTGCACTGAACACGGTTGAAAGTCCATATGAGTAGAGCATCGAATCAGGAGTTCCCAAAAATTTCGCAATTCTGGCCTCACAATCAAGATGAACATCTACATGGAAGTATGCAACATACAATTAGTCCATAATTTAAAAGTCAGAAATGAACTTACATTCCATTTCAGGAAAGATAGAATCATCTAATAATGAGTGGATTGCCAAGGGTCTACCGATTGTTCCATAGAAACCACGAGGACCACAAGAACCAACACCATATGTCTCCATGGCAGAAGTACAAGAATCCTGAAACACAAAACTGACATAACTTTGCTAATCAAATTACAAAGTATAAAATATAAATGCAAAAGATTTTCCTCACAAGTAATTTCTGATGTCCAATCAGCCCAAGATAGTTTGCTGAAGCAAAATTCACAACTTCCTGGCCATCAATTGTTGTGTGAGGCCTTGCAGCACTGCAGTAACCGAAAAAGTTAGCCATTAGTAATATCAAATTCCTCTGGTGTACATCTCTGCTTCCATCAAAACAGAATATTTTGCATCTGGAAACATTTTCCTTAATGAATTTCCCTCCTAAAACTTAATCATGCACAGCATTATCGGACAGTTGGTTGGGGTACAGAAAAAGCTCCAGTAGAAACAAGGGATAAAGTGCTTATTCAGCTGGATGTAAAAACCATAAGAAATTTGTTAATCTTTTTAGTGCTGGGAAAATCTTGTCTCTTAAAAATCTAACACCAATTGGATCAACCTTGGAGACTCCAGCACTCAATCTTCTTTAAAAACAATTGAGAGAAGACTGAAACTCCTTTAAAAGAGCACAATACATTATTGTTTTAAAAGGAACTCCTGGGTTCAGCCGTGACAAACTAGCCTCTTTTGATCAGAAAGAAATCAGATGAGGGACTATATTAATCTTGACTGAAAGAGGATTCTATACAAGCCCATCTCCAACTTGGGAAATCAAAGTGTAAGAACCAAATTAATCTCACTGTGCCTGACTTCTTCCAGGTGGAGAAAATAGAATTGGGGGAGGGGGAGAAAGATGGAAATTCAAGAAGAACAAGAGGTAGGATAAGTTTTCAATTTGAGAAGGGAAGAGATCTGCAAATAAAGCCACTTAGAAATAATTAATTTCATACCCTACTCTCTATTACATTCTCTACTTATATCTTACAAAGAATTATCTAATTATATTCATAATATTCCTTTCTAACTAAATAGATATTCTCATAACAATATGGTAACTATTACAACTAACAGAGGCTGGCTGGAGCTATGATGCATCATCCCTCACATGCCTTCCCATGTGCCTTGCACTCGCCTTCTGCTGCTAACTTGTTGGTTACTTCTAATTCTAATCACGTAAGGTGCACACCTCACCTTATGTGGCAACAAAACCACAATCCACCCCTTCTTAATCTAATAGAACTCGTCACCTCAATTTGACGGCTTTGATGCGCCTTTCTTCCCTGCTTATTGCGAAGGCAGCCTGCCTTCTAATGCAACTTGCAGACGTCTGATCCCTCAACCACACTTGCCTTCATCTGATGGTTAATAATAAAATTGGATGGATGGCTCTAATGATTCCTTGTTCCTTCACTACTTCGGCGTTGATTTTCAAAGTCATTTTCATATTGTTTTCCCTTACAGTGCTTCTCCTTGTTTTCTCAAGGGTTTCTTCCTCCCAAATGCACATCTTATTTTATTAATTTTGCTCCTGAATGAGTTTTCCTACTCTCTTTTTTCTCAAAAAATATGTGATATACAGGCATAAAAATTACTCGAGCTTTGCAAATTACTTTAGAAGTGGTTATAAAGGTGAAATACCCTAAACTAGTACGCGAATATAGACCAATCACTAGTTGTAATCTTCTTGATAAAGCCATCACAAAAGTCTTGATGCAGCAAAATATAATAATCGAGGCACTTGTTAGTGATTTTTATAAAATGAAGTACAAAATTGAAAAAGACTCACTCAACCTTTCTTTGTTCTCCTAAGGAATCACTCACCCAGGTGATTGGGAATTACTCACCAATTGAGGAGACTGATCACTCTTTAAAGAATTAACTCAATTACAAAAGAAACTTTTTTCAACACGTGTATCTTTTTCATTACAAAAGAAATCTTTTACATGTATCCGGTTTGCATTTAATATTATTAATTTATAATTTTGTTAAAGGATATCTATTCACCCCCTCTAGGTATTTGTGGGTCTAAATCATGTCATTTTCATTCTACTTCCTAAAATTCTACGTCCTGCCAGTGGACGTTGGTAGCATCCTGGTAATGGCCGTTGACTGAGATTAGTCTATTCTTGATCTTATCGTGCAAATCTCGCATGTGTGGCCAGCTCCTCTGCCTCCATACTTTGAGGGACACTATCAGAGATGAGTAACTGGTCAAGCACATGGCTCGGGTTCTTTCCATAGCTGATCTCAAACACGGACAGTTCGGTTGATCTGTCCTTAGATAAGTTGTAAGCAAGCTCCACTTGCAGTAGGACAAAATCCCAATTCTTGGGATGATGGCCAGTTAGGCTTCGGAGCAAGTTTCCAAGGGAACGACTGACCACTTCAGTTTACCCGTTAATTTAGGGATGACACCTACTGAAAATTGTAGCTTTATTCTGACAAGGATCCAAAGTGTCCTCCAGAAATGACTCACAGAACAGTGGTCACAGTCTAATGTGATTGTCTTCGGCACATCATAAAGTCATACGACTTCTTTAAAGAAGAGCTGAGCCACATAAGATGTGTCAGGGGTGTTCCTATTGCTATAAAATCAAGTACACCAGAGGATAAAAAGTTATATGAGAGGTGGAGAGATCTAACCATCTAAATTTAAAAAAGGCTCCATCTCCAATTTAAAAACTGTTAAAGAGTTTATGACTTCATTAAAAAAACAATTGATAAGTTCTTATAAAGCATTTATTAACACTCTAATAACAAAATTTGCCTCCTTAAACTATGATATCTCTAGTGACATATGTAAACACATTATAGAATTATATAATGTCGCAATGTAACTATTATCACTTAATATTCTTAGAGATTTCTTATCTACTTTGTCCTTGGTTCTTTTTCTATGGAATATACACTATTTAAAATTTTATATAATATATATATAAATAAATAATTTATAAATCAACTTCAAGCCTCTCACAAGAGAAAAAGCTACCGTGAAAAAGATCATATCAATTGCCAATTCCCTAAAAAGAAAAATAATATAAAAGTATGAACTAACTCAGATGGAAAAAAGAATTTCAGGAAGTACTTTTCTGTAAAAAGAAGAAATATTTAAAGAAAAATTGCATCAAATATAAGAAATGACTTGAAAGGAAAGGTATGCTCCTTTCCTTCATGTGCTATGAACAAATTTTGTAGAAGACTTTCATAACATATGATGGATTGACTTTAGCACTATTATCTATATGTATAAAACCATGCAAAAATTGATGAATATAAGAATTTTGATTGAACGTAAGTGTTACATCATAATAGATAGCATTATGCATTCATGTGTAGATATTGTTAGAATGTTTTGATCGGTTTTGAAGACCGGTTACAAATATATTTACCTAATATATTCTATGTATGTAAATTTTTAAGAAACATTTTATTATTTCTTGGCTAACTATTTTTTGGATGTTATATCTATTTTGGATATTCTTTTATAAATTTGTAGCAAAATAATCTTATTTTTTTAATTGGTATCTTAGTAGATAGTTTGTTCAAACTAAACCTTGATAATTTTTTTAAAGTATCCATTTTAATCTAACCAAAAAAATAAAGTTGTGGATTAAAACATGACATGGTAAATAAAGACTCATTTAAGTCGTAGTATAGGAGATTTGGACTTATCTTCATAAATCAAATCAAGAGATTAATAATTGATGAAATGTATCAATATTTAATTTTTCAGATTTTGATACTTGTATAAATTGTCTAAAGAATGAACATACTAATAAGTTTTAAAAAAATTTGATAAGAAGTTCAAATGCATTGGATTGCATACAAATAGACATTTGTGAGCCGTTCATGACCCTAAGTTTTCTACATGCCATGAGTATTTTATTAACGACTATGTAATCATTACCTTTATTTACTATCTAATAAAAATCAAGTACTAGATAATTTTAAAGTTTTTCAGGTAGAGATAGAGTTATAATTTGGTAAAAAAAGACTAAAGTTATGATATCAGATAAAAGTTGTGAGTATTGTGATAGATGCATTTAATTAGGATAACAAATTGGTCCGTTTGTTTGAAATCTTTAAGAATATCATATTATGGCACAATACACAATCTTGGGCACTCTAGATCAATATGGAGTTACTAAAAAATAAAATTTAACTTTGACAAATATGGTGAAGAGTATGATGAGTTATTCCACTCTTCTTGTCTATCTGTGGGGTAATACTTTGAAGACCATCATATATGTCATGAATTGAGATTATACTAAGGCTATTCCAAAGACACTTTTTGACATATGGATATATAGAAAATTTGGTTTATGCTATTGAAATATTTAAAATTGTATGACTGAAGTTAGAGTGTACAACCCATAAGAGAAAAAGTTATACTCAAGAACATAACTAACTATTTTATAAATTATTTAGAAAAGTCTAAGGGATCCAAATTTTATTGTCTTAATTACTCTTTAATAATTATTACAAAGAATGTTAAATTTCTTAAAGATGATCAAACCAGTCAAAGTATAGAGTTTCTAACAATTATTTTTTTGGGAAAAATGAATTCTTATAAATGTGCAAGGTTCAATTAAATGGCTAATGGTTCCCTCAATTACAATTAATAAGGATTTATTAAGAATTATGGACCCTTTATAAATGAACCATTGATAACTAAATCAACTATTATTGGACCAATTTTCACTAAAAAGTTTTACCAACACTAAATCAAGAAGAAACTTTAAAAAGATTAACAAGAAAGGAGAAATGACCAATTTTTTTAATTATTATGTGTATCTTTAAGAGTCTAATTTTGATATATTGGACAATATAATTACCCAATTAGTTTCTTACAATCCATCAATTATTTAAATTCCTCAAAATGGTATGATGCTATGAAGCATAAGATTAACTTAATTGAAAAAATAATGTTTAAAATTTAGTTAAACTACCACATGGGGCTACACCAATTAACTATAAATGGGTCTACAAAATAAAGAGAGACTTTAAATATAATATAGAGTTATATAAGGCCAAATTTGTTTCTAAAAGATTTGCTTAAAAAAGTATTGATTATCATGAGATATTCTTTCCTATATCAAAGAAAGATTATCTAATGATAATCTTGGCATTGATAACTTATTTATATTTCATCAAATAAATATGAGAATAACTTTCTCAATAGTAATTTAGATACTGATGTGTACATGAAACAAAGTGGGTTTCATTCCAAATGAAAAGAGTCATTTAGTTACAAGCTGAATAAGTCTATATATGGGTTTAAATAGTTTTTTACCAATGATATATTAAATGCAATGTCGTGATTTCTATATATGATTCTATAAAAAATATTTTTGAACATTGTACATACTTCAAGGTTATTGGGAGCTGATTCATTTCTTTTATTCTTTATGTAGATGATATTTTTCTTACTAGTGATGATTTTAGATTGTTTAGTAAGGCTAAGTGTTTCTTTCTAGCCATGTTGATATAAATGATAAGAGTAAAGTCTCATATGTTATGTCATAAAGGATCGGAAAGATTGATCTCAAGAAAAAAATTATTTATTTCAAAAGGTCTATATTAAGAAAGTGCTAGAAAGACATGCCATGAAGAATTCAAAATCTAACCCGGCACCTATTGCTAAAGATAACTGGTTGAGTAAGCCATAATACCAAAAAAAAGCTTGTAAGAAAGCAAATAAAATCATATCCATATATTTCTCTTGTAAGATGTTAATATATGTTCAAACCTACACTAAGCCAAATATAACATACGTAATGAAAGTCTTGTGAGAATTTCAGAGAGACCCTAATTTAGATCATTGGAGTGATGCGAAAAAATGACTTCAATATCTTCAAGAAATATAAGATTATATTCTTTCATATGGTAAATTAGATTCGTTAAAATATTTGGATTTAGAAATTCTAACTTCCGTGAATGTTTAGATAATAAAATGTCAATATCATAGTATATAATAGTACTTATTGGAGGTGCAATTTCATGAAATAGTATGAAATAAAAGTTGACTGTAACTTTTATTATAACAGTCAAGTTGGTAGCATATTATGAGGCTATTAAACATGTAATTTAGTTAAGGAACTTAATTACATGATTGAAGGTCATTGACTCTATTTTTAGACCTATAAGAGCATTTTGTAATTATTCTATAATACTTTTTTTATAAATAATGGTGAGGTATCTCATAAAAATAAGCATATTGAAGTATCTTGTTATAAAGAAATATGTGATAAACATAAGGTATCACTAGTACATCAATATTGTGCTCATAATTGCATACCCTTTTGGCTAAAGCTTTGTCTTTGAGATTATTATAATATCGAGTAAATTGTATAAGTTTCTTATGATTTTTTAATTGATAATATACAAGTTGTTGGGATGATTATTGTATTGCATTATTTTATTGCTCATGTCACAATCCGACCTATCTACTCATAAAATACAAAACATCCGAATCATAATACAAAAAATTTAAAAATCTCAAATCTCAAAAACCGTATTAATAGAGAAACACCCATATCATTTTATTAGCAAAATTTAAATTCTATGTCTTTAAAATATATAATAATCTAAAATCTTGAATTATAAAATAATACAAATGCACTATAGTTTT